>VUQR01002859.1:6595-23346 GCA_015108515.1 Hemichromis elongatus
GGGGGGGGGCGGGGGGAGGGGGAGGGGGGGGGGGAAAGGGGGGGGGGGGGGGGGGGGGGGGGGGGTGATCTGGAATCAATTAGGTGACTGAGCTGGAGTTGCTTGCATATTTGTGGTGGTGAGTCAGGCGGAGGGGAAAGAGAAGGGACCGGCGTGTGAGTGTTGTGCCATGAGCAAATGTGTCTATATAAACACAAGCTCGCAAAAATAAGTGCAGTATGCTCCTGCTCGTTTTGATTGGACTGCATATTTAACAGTGCGTGTGAGCCTTTTTAACCTGCATTATGGGCTGGCCCTGACATCATCTCTTTGACCAGTAAAGTTGAGCTGCAGTAAAGCTCCTCCTCCGCTGAGTGCTCCTGAGCTAAGGTCAGAGTGGGTCACAAGAGCGGATGGCTGGCACCGACCCAGGCCATGTCAACACAGCAGCTCTCACTATTGCCTTACACAACTTCCCCTCGTTACTTCTGCACGCACCAGATTCACACTGTGTATTCCTTCGCTGGCTCCGACACTGGGGGAATTTGACTCGACGGAGGAGGAAAAAAAGCTGCAATACTGTGAACTTTTGAGATCATGTTGTTAAAGAAAAAAAGAAAAGCCATGGTTTGTGAATGGTTAAACATATGCAGAAGATTATGTGAAGTCACATCCTCGAGTAACTCCAGTGGAGGTTTATTCATATGATTTCAAAAGCGTATTGTGCAGCGTCACTGTTGGCCCGGTGTGAACCCTCGGAAACAAGAACATTTCTTAGAGAATTTTGCAAACCTTGGATCAAGGATATAACGTCTTTTTTTTTTTAATTTGTAGGAATTTGGAGGGAAGGATTGCAACTTCAAACTGTGACTCAGATGTAATCACTTATATAATCATTACAAAATATGTATAAAAAGTATGCATTTTCTACTACACTAAACTAAAATAAAACAAATCCTCACAATCACATACACTATAAACTTTTTTCTGTCAATAAAAGCAAAATATATGAAAAAAAACACACACTAGTGCTGTTTAAATTGGTCAAAAAGAGACTAAGCTAGGTTGTTTGAACTTGGAGTATGATATGTATTACAGTATTAATATTTTCAAAATGTTACACAGCTACAGTTCAGCGTCTGGGGTGTTGGGATATGAAGTGCTTGTGTACATTAGGTCAGGAATAGATGGTGAAATGTTACAACTGTGGACCGAAGAGGGCTCGGAGAGCCTGGAGCACCTCCGCTGGCAAGCAAAAGGCATATTGATGAGAAGAAGGAAAGTTCAGAGAGCAGAAAGTAAGAAGTGAAAGCACAAAATGTGAGGGTACTGTGTGTGTGTGTGTGTTTGTTTGTTTGTTTGAAGGTTAAAAGTAGACAGTCAAGAAAGTCTTGAGTGAAAATTCTGTGAGAAGTCAGCCTCAGTGTGAGCGGCACACTTTATATACTCAACAGGGGGCATGTCGGAAATAGGAAAGAAAAATAATATTAACTGAAACACAAAGAACATCTTTAAATTCACAAACTGCAACCGTGCGCTAAAACGGAGAGACGCCAGCTGCTGCAGCTCAGATTTTCTAATTTTTTTAACAAAACAGACTCCAACCCATCACTCATTTAAAGTTAACCGGCGATCGGTTTCTTCTGCTTGTTTCTACATTCAAAAGTAATTTCTACTTGACTTTTTTTTTTCATTTATTTTGAATTCAGTAAACAATTGTGGCACATACTGTAAGCTTCTTGATTTATTTATCATCTCACCAGTCAGCCCAGCGCTAATTTGAAGCGATGCTGTGTGTGATTCTGCAGCTTTTAATCGGGAAGAGCTTGTTGACACCATAATTTATAATTTACAGGATATTTACCATATTAATGTAGAGTCAATGGTGCAATCAGAGTGACTGAAGAGGACTAAGCCCGAGCTATTATGTCAACAACAAGAACAAAATAAGATTTACCACTTTATCTCTAATATAACCTGCTACAAAAAAAATGGGGGTGTAGATGTGCATTTATAGGTTTAGTGCATTTGTTGGTATACAGGACAGAGAATCAGGGGAAAAGACAGAAACACGGGCAGAAAATAGGCTAAAAATATTATTGAAAAGATATGACAGTCAAGGTAAGGAGCTGAAAAAAGTGCGTTGGGGGGGGTTGCTGCAAATGAAATGAAGTGCACTTGTGTTGGTGTGTGCACATGCTGGCCTCCTGCCAGCCCTGACAATCAAAAACAAAAAAAAGAACCCAGTGTGCAGAGAAAAGCCAACAGATTTATCCCACACCTTTATGTAATTTGACAGTCACTTAGTTCTCTCAAACCAGCACAACACACACACACAAAGTAACGGCACACACAAATATTACGATGTCTAGGATGCAGACAATGGATGGATGGATGGATGGATGCATGGTTGGATGCTAAGCCCTAAGTGCCAAGTGTTGTCCCACAAATCAGTGGGAAATATATAAATGAATGAACGGGACGTGGTGTGCGAACTATTTTTCACATGCTGCAGTGAAAACACATTTTGTCTCCGCGGACGAACATAATGACAATTAGCCTGTTAGGTTTTAGCACAGAATTAAAAGCAAAAAAATAATAATTGAATTGAAAATGAATCCCAATAAAATCTGCGAGCGTCAGTGTCTCTGCTGAACTGCATTAAACAGCTATTAATCAAGACAGATAAAAGCCTGTTTCCTCAAACGCCTGGATTATTCCTGCATTGACTCACAGATCATTTATCTGCTTTTCTCTAAACCTGAATGTTTACCATCAATATTGGCCTGTTTAATTTAGCACTTTTACACAATGTCTTTTGCAGTCCTTTAGATATCCTACGGCATAAAGAGCAACGCACGGTGACTGTCTCAACGAACTGTGTATTCAAATGAGAGGTGTTTGTACACGTAGCTCACTGTGAAGTCTTTACTCAGGGATAATTATTAGCCAAGCATATTATTACACTAATGTGTATTCCCTTCACAATTTCAAGTTTATGGACTTCAGACTGCCGCATGAATAAACTGTCAATCATCTCATCCATGCTTGCCGTCTAATGCATCCTCTAAGAATTAATCCCATTTGGCTGAATACACAGGAAGCAATACTAACTCTTTATATCAGCCCGCAGAGCTGAATGCAGTGTTGATGCCTCATATTTACTGTTTGCTCTTTATATAAGCAGATGCTGATGAGCTACTGCGATGTTGGTCTGTCTGACGGTACAGTTTATACCTGGATTTATGCCTGCTAGCGTTAAATAAAAGCATATAAGCATATAAAAGTTACACAGTTCCACAAAAAAAGATTAAATTAAATATCGACATGAGAAGTGGACAGGGCAGAGTGTTAAAGGGGCTGTTTATGATATTCAGCCTCAAAGAATTATGACCTTCCTTTGCGGTTGCTCTCAGCTACGCAAAGCTAAAGCTACACAAAGCTGCAGAAGCTTCCTGTTCATCGCTTAGCGTGAAGTGGGTATGGATGTTGGACTGACAGGTTCTGAAGGTAACAAAGACAGGCGGATATATCCTCCTACAACATCGTGCCAGAGAGTGAGTAGTACTCCGGCAGATTCAGTGTCCAGAAAACCAATAAATAAATGTAGCTTAAGTTTTGATAAGAAATAAATATACAATTCCTCAACAAAAAAAAGCCTGCAGCAGTAATTGAAAAACACAGCGTCAGATTACTAAAAAGCAGAGAGGCAAAAGTTTTGAAAGGCCTTTGAAAGTGGTTTCATTTTTGCCTGTGCAAGACTCCACCCTCTACCACCCACCGCTCCCAGCTGCCACTGTTGTTGAGCTCCCATCATTTATTTATTGAGGTTATTAATTGTGGTGTCGATGGGAAAAGTTGTGGCAGCTCAAATACAGACACACAAGGGCGACTTCAAGTCTTTCTCCTACCACATTTAATTATTTAATTAAGTTTCTTCTTCTTCTTCTTCTAACCAACTAATCTTTAATAGATGCCCCGCCTGTGCTTGTTCGTGCTTGTTTTAATCCACACAATTAGGAGAAGGTGAACTCGCTTTGGGCTCACAGGTTATGGTGTAAAAACCCCACAGCCTGTTTACACCATATCGAGGAAAAAGATATTGGCAAACGATCAAAAACAATTTGTCTGATGTCCACGGTTTGACAGGAAGTGTTTGTGAAGTGGGACGCTGGAGAGTGAGTGCAGCTGAAGGGGTATTTGTTTGTTGTCAGTAATGCCTTCTCAAGTGCATGAGGTCTGATATTTTGAGAGTTGCTCAGGTAGAGGTAAGCGCTGCCTTTTGATCCCCATTCATCCAGGGTGTATCTGCAGACTGTCAAAGTAATGTGTCAAGCGTCGAGCAGCCAGTTGTGCTGGGATTTGTATGAGTCAAGCATTGGTGCTACAGTAAAAGAAAACACTTTATCTTTTTGGTTTTTTTTTGAGACGGCTGAGGATTAAAGAGAAGTAGACTTTGAATAATGTAAGCATAGTATCATGTAAGCAAGTGTTCATTTATAATGACTTAGTCTGGTGCACGGAAAATAAAGTGTGACAAGCATTTTAACTGATGCCTATTAAAATGAAATACCGGCAGATTAAAATATAAGAGCATTTAATCTTTAGCACTTGCCAGAGTGGAGAAGCTAGCGATGTAAGAGGGACCATTTCTGTGAGTTGACCCTCAAGTTAAGCCACAGACACTTGAGCACCTCATTAGAAGTGAATGGGCTTCGAGGTGGGAGGCAGGGCAGCCATAGAGAGGCTTAGCGGGCCTCCACAGAGTTTCCTAACTGCCACTAGAGGGGAGGCGAGAGAGAAAGAGTTGGAGAGAGACAGAGACCGAAGCGCTGTCTCTTTCTCACGAGGATGTGGAGAAATGGACTGCTCTTCCTCCCTTTTCAGGGAGCATTCAAGGCAGTATTTGTGTTGGTCCCTTGTCTGTTCCACAGAGTTTGAGAACATATGAGGAAACATTTTCAGTGAGGTATTTTATAGTACTCTCAGAGATCAATAGTTAGATGGTCAAAACAGCCCATCAGCAAATATGCCTGGTCTATGACATCATCACACCACTATTCATCAAACTGAATTAAACATCTCAGTGGAGCCACACGAAGGCTGCAGGGACAGAGATGCTCAAATGGGAGCCATAAGTTTACTCTAATGAGTGTCGGATACACAGGAATCAAGTCTTTATTCAGTTTTAACCAATTTCTTGCCTTCTTTGCCAGGCACTGAGACGCCACCACTTATCAGTTATCTTAAGAACAGCAGCTTAAGTTAGAGTTTATTAAATATATACTGCAAAAAAATGTCCGCATTTCATCAAAATAGCTTTGAAAGTAGATGTGGTTCATCGTGGAAATTGTGGCAATACCAAAATTACTGTCATCGTCAACTGTTGCCTGAAACTGTTGTTTTAAAGACTACCGTCTTTGAAACAACCAACCAAGTCCATGACCATTCGCCGTCAGCTGCCGCTGTCTTTACACAGAGTTCAGTGATGAAAGATGACAATAAAAAGGCATTCTGTCATTCTGCAATAAGTTAGTTACTGCAATTACATGCAATCTGTTTCTCACAATATGACAATTAGCGATCATAAGTAGGTGGAAATCACAAATCTGTTGTATACATACACAGAAATTCACATTAACTAATTAGACTAGAGTCCACCCAGAAACTCATAAATGTGAATGAGAAAGTTTGAGATTCCTTCACAGTGAAGTAGTTGTTGCAGGAGAGCAATTTAACTACAACCAGTTGGCAACCAGTTCAGTCGACTCCCCATTTACAAAGAGACGAATCACAGACGAGTTGTGCACATCGGCACAGACTGACTCACGGTGATTGCAACATGTTGGCAGTCAACCTTTATTTTTAAAATTAGATTAGAAATTGTTTGCAAACCTTCACAAATCTGCCTGGAAGTGATTGCAATCAGTCCGTCTCCTGTTTGGAGACAGGTAGCCACCAAGCAACCTGTACATTCATTTAGCTTGTAATTGAAAGTTGGCTTTCAGACACCCAATTCGATTTGATTTTACCCAAAACAGCTTAGACAACTACACTGAATCTTTGTAGAATGTACAACATAAACTATGTAAGCAACCGATACAGTTGCCAGCATTCATGCTTGTGTGCTTCACTTGGTGGTCGTCTCATACAGTGTGAGGATTCCCTCCATGATCCCTTGCTCCTTGTTGTTGTCTTTTTTGGGATCTTTCACTTCTTTGTACATTCACATACATCAGTTCTTTTAATTTCTATCCAGGAAATACTGACCTCTGCAAGTCCTTATGTTGAGGCTAGGATTACGGTTCCTTATATTGAGGTTTAAAATGATTGTGCTCTCAATGATCCATTCAAAAACAGCAGTGGAAAATTAGAACATTACGTTTATTACTTAAGCAGTGCTTTTTGGCCTGCAGCCTTCATCTGGGTCACCGAGAACTATATTGCAGACAGTACTTTAAATATCATGCTGTGTAGGGTGTCAGAGGGGCTTGCAGTTATTTAACATAGGACCTAAATTCCCTCTGAGCCAAAATGAGATGAAAATCTCTTACAAGACAGTTGGCAATGGCAGGAGTCATGAGTCATGCATGGCTACGCTAGCACAGCCCAGTGTTAAAAATCAGGAATTGGAAATGAGTATAATAAGTTTTTCTGTACTATGCCAGAATTGTGATTACAGGCAAAAAAGATGGCACCTGATTACAACAAAGTGAAAAAATTGCATAAATAGCTTGCATTAACAGTAATAGCATATTATACCAAAGTAGCTAAAAAGATTATTTAATTATTCTTCTGGCCGATGTGTAAGTTGCCTATGGGCGTTATTGAACACATTCCTAACAAAGAGCACATGTGGAGGTGTTCAGTATCCAAAAAAAATGTAGTCTCCATGATTGGTAATTGTTTTAACAAGCAGCTCTAGCCCCTGTAGGAGAATAGCGGGCTATTGTGGAGACATTGATTGTCTGTTTACTGCAACAAAATCAGCATTTCTCTGCTTGTGATAAAAACGCCAAGGGAAAAAATCAATTTGGCCATTGCAGTCACTTGATGCGGGCTGAGAGGCCTCGCAAACTGCAGATATCAAAGGCAGCTGGCTCATCTTCAGAAAAGAGGCTCGAAGGAAACAACAACAGCATTCATACTATCTATTTTAAAATATAAGCATATATAGCTTCATTTTTGAGTCATGTTTGCTGTTAAGCAAATTTGGCATTAGTCTGCACTGCATAATACTCGTGTCCTAAAGCGAAATAAAATTAATCTCAAAAGTCACAATGGAGGAAGATTTGGAGCAGTGCTATTCTTATTTATTTATTCAAACAAAGCATGGTGTCTTGTTGTTGTTTTCTGCCTTTTGTTAACGATGTTTCAATTCTATGCACGTAGTCAAAAATAAAAATAAATAAATAAATAAATGAAAACACAAAATTGCCTCACAGAGCTTTAAAATCTTTACAATAAAATACACCACCTACTGTCTACACTGATACTTCTGACACCACAAATAAACTTTTAATGTATCTTCTCAAAGATGCTGAGAGATTTCTTTGTAGCAAGCTATATACGACGAGATTTATTTAATTTTCAGCTGTTATATGGCAATAGATAGTCAGACAACTGAATTTTGACAATGAAGCTCCTGATCATTTATGGAGGGTTTCACCCTAAATCCAGCACCCTGAGGCTGTACACTAAGCGGAAGGAAGGAGTGTGGTGAGTGTCAGCACCACAGTCCAGGATGAGACAACGAACATCCACGTGTACATTAGGAAGATGGCCCCAACTGACAGCGTGCTCTGAATACTTTGGGCAGCAGAAACCCAAGAAAGAGGAGGAAGACAAGAAAGGACAGGACACTGCAGGGTATATACCACCGGCAGATAGAGGAGGTGGCCGATATCCAGAAATCGTACCAGTGGCTAGACAAAGCTGGACTGAAAGACAGCACAGAGGCACTAATCATAGCAGCACAGGAACAAGCTCTGAGCACAAGATCCATAAAGGCTGGGGTCTATCACGCCAGGCATGACCCCAGGTGCAGGCTGTGTAAAGATGTCCCTGAGACACATGACCAGCACATAACAGCAGGGTGCAAGATGCTAGCAGGCAGGGCGTACATGGAACGCCATAACCAAGTGGCTAGCATAGTATACAGAAACAGTCCCAAGGGTCAAAATGGGAGACGCACCCTACGGTGGTGGAGAATGATCGAGCTAAGATCCTGTGGGACTTCCAGATACAGACAGACAAAATGCTGCTGGCTAACCAACCGGACATAGTGGTGGTAGACAAACAGAAGAAGACGGCCAAAGTGATAGATGTAGCAGTTCCGAATGACAGCAACACCAGGAAGAACGAACATGAGAAGCTGGAGAAATACCAAGGGCTCAGAGAAGAGCTGGAGAAGATGTGGAGCATGAAGGTAACGGTGGTCCCATTGGTAATTGGAGCACTAGGTGTGGTGACTCCCAAGCTAGGCGAGTGGCTCCAGCAGATCCCGGGCACAACATCGGAGATTTCTGTCCAGAAGAGCACAGTCCTAGGAACAGCTAAGATACTGCGCAGGACCCTCAAGCTTCCAAGCCTCTGGTAGAGGACCCGAGCTTGAAGGACAGACCACCCGCAGGGGTGAGAGGGGAATTTTGTTTATATATATATATATATATATAGATAGATAGATAGATAGATAGATATAGATATAGATATATATATAGATATATAGATATATACATATATATATATAGAGAGAGAGAGAGAGAGAGAGAGCTACCATTAGCTTTTAATGCTAGCTAGTGCAAGTTACCGAAATTAAGCAGCAAACTAATTCCATAATATAATCATATTATATAATTGCTGAAAGAAAACATCTAAGATGCTTACCATTTGTTCCAGAATAGTAGTAAATATGAACCAGGGCATTTTTTTCTTTTTCCTTTTCCCCCAAATTGCAATGCTATGACATCACAAAAACATGATTGGTCAGTTACAATGTTCACCCTGAAGCAACATTATTATGGTCATGCAGGAACAACACAAACATAGATATATAGAAAAAATCTTGGATTCATCTATGCAGGAAAGTCAAAAGTGGAGTTTAGCAGCTGTTCTAAGTGCCACTGTCTAATTTTAAGGTACTGCCACATCATCAAATAAAGCCCAGCTCACGTTCAAACAACCTTCTTCAACTTAATCATAAAAATCAGATTCTCGGCACAACTGCCTTTACGAGGAGTAGACAGGTGAAAAGTACATAAACAAAGCTTTGTTGTTTTTCATGGATTTTTATTAAATCTGCTGTATATTCCATAAAAGCAGCAAACTGTTCATCTCTTTGAAGTCAGATCGAAAAGTTATACCGTGTCCACATTTGCCCCGATTAGTTTAATCCTACAATTCCTTTACAGCCTTCTTCTCTGTCTGCTTCTGTGAAACTCCTTCTCCCAGTCTGTCCTTCATTTTGTCTCTCAATCTCTTTTTCTATCTAAGACACACGCACCCACACAACAACAACAACACACACACACACAGAGACACACACAAAGCTTTCATTCTTTCAGTTTGCGGTTTTTCTTTCAAAACTGAAAGGTTGTGAAGGAAAGGCGCACACTCCCACCCCTTCTCCGTGCAGCTGGGAAACTTCACCCCTACCGTCACATTGCTCTCTCTCACTCATACACACACGCACACACAGACACACACACACACGGGGTGAGGAGGTCACGGGCCACGCCCTTAGAGTCCACAAGGGGAGGAGAGAAGAAGAGGAGGAGGGAAATCAGAGATTCTCTGTCCTTCCCCACAAATTTGCAGACAAGTAAACACGACTGTGGCAATTTTTTCCTTGTTTCCTAACTCATTTTCCCTCCTCCCTTCGTGTGGCGCATGTGTGTGTGTGTGTGTGCCTCCATCTGTCAAGTAAAAGCCAGAGGATAAAGTTTCTCCCCCCACGAAAGCATGTTTTTCTTCTTTGCGTTTGGAATTTGCAAGTAAATTTGCCCATCCTGTTAGAAACAGTCATAGCTGAAGAACAGACTGATCCTTTCTCACATATTCGAGATAAGAGAGATGTGAACAGGAGGTGTGAAGTGACCAATTTTCAAAATGAGTGTATGTTGTTGTTGCTGGCAGCACAGCAAATAAGAAACCAAAAAAATTTTTTTTTAAAATGGAGAAACATGTGCAGAACACCACACCAACTGCATATCTAACGGCCCAAAGAGAAATCGCAGATGTTCTGCTCTCCCTCCAAACAAACCACCTCTTTTCTTCTTTCTGAAGCATGAATTCCCGTCTCTCTCTCTCTCTCTCTCTCTCTCTCTCACACACACACACACACACACGCACACACACAAACACACACACTCACTCCCGCCCTTCCTCCCCTCTCTCACTATATGTATCTCTGCCTTGTCCTTTCCCTCCCTCTTCATCTTCCCACTCTTCCCACCCCTCCTCCTCTCTTTTTCTTGCTCATGTTTTTTTTCTCCTATGATGGAATTGCTGCTTTCCACATGTGACTCACTTTTTCACCAGCCAAAGCCAGACAGGGGGAAAAAAAAAGTCAAAATGCACGTGTCTTCTCAGTGCCTCTCTGACTCTAGTAAGTCCCTCTTACTAGGTGAAACAGCATTCCTTCAGGGGCCTCTTATAACCTCCATAGGTGTCCCTCTTTCAGCGAGGTTGTTTCCTATTGAGACATGTGTCAGCCAGCGACCTAGTTCACGATTCGAGCAAAATTTGGGAGGGTAATTATTCACCCCCTCTGTTTGAGTCTCGCTTCTGAGAGCTGCTCCTAAGACAAACCCTGAAGGAATAAAGAGAAGGAGTAGGCCCTGATTGGCAACCGTACACCCACACCTTTTATTTGCCAAGGAACTAAGCGTGCTCGCAGATATTCGCCACCTTAACATCACAGAGAGCAACCCCGAATAAAAGAGAGGGGGGAGCACTACAAAGCCCCAAAAAGAGGAGCGTTGGAGGGAGGAGGAGAGATGGCTAGAAAAGGAGAGCGTCAGTGCATAGAGCTAATGCCAAGTAAAACTTGTTGACACAGAAAAGTGGCTAACAGGGAGTCATTTTAGATTAATGATAGATTTAATTTCTTTTTTTTTCTTATTTTATCGCTTTATTTTTCTCACAATCAAACAGTTTTAGATGAAGTGACAGAAGATTTCCTCTACTGCGAGCCAATAAAATTAAGTTTTGCCTCCAAAAGGACACATTTCAGTACAGTCATATTACTAAATCTATGGGAAAAGGCTGGTTATGATAAAAGCACGCTTTGCAATGTGTGAAAAATGTAGCAGGTTACTGTTCTCACCATGAATATCTCTCTTTGAAACCGCCCCATAAAAATCTCTTTCCACACTCACAGAAGTGACTTTTATCGACTTTCTTTCATTCACTTCCTGTCTGTTTTATTTTACCCCGGCTGAACCCTGTGGCCTTTGTCTCGTTAGTCTTTAACAACCTCCACCTTCGATTTACCAACTTCTGACTGCAAGTTGTAAATATCAAGGATTTTCTAAAGCTACTTTTCAGATGTGAAACCCTTTTCCATTAATCTGATGCCATCTGAACATGTTGCTTTCATGCCTGAATGCACACTGTAGTCACTTTACCGCAAACAGTCTCAACAGCAATCTTACTACAGTGAGTCTAACCTAGTAATATTTGTGTCACTTTGAACTTTGCAGAAGTTTGTTTTAAAAGAAAGGCAGACACAAGAATTTGAATGTGCACATGTCTCTCTTACATTCTTTCATCTCCCTAAAGGCGCAACTGTTTTGGAGAATACCCTAAACGGCAAAAACGTAAGAAAAGAGGGAGAAAAAAAAACCACTTTTGGCACGTGATATCCACTTTCGGTCTTCATCTGCCCAAACTTATCTGGCGGAAAACCTCATAAGATTTACCAAAAGAGTAACATGTTTAGTTTCTCCACACAGGATAAAGTTTGAACATTTTAACATTTCATCTCCCGGTTCATCAACATCACAAAGACAGCACAAAACAGAAAGTTTGCATTTCTTTAGCGACCAGAAGCACACAAGCACACACACGCAGAGTCTGCTCAAAAAATCACCGTGTGGAGCTTTCCTGGTTCACTTAACCCTGCAAGTTCACACTTAAGCTCGATTCAGCTCGATGATTCAGACTTCTGCGGGGAATCTACGTCCTAACTTACGGCGTAACCCTACGTTGTAACCTTCCACCCCATTCAAGTCATCACGGGCAGCATCGACGCAACATGTAGTTACTTTTCTCGGGAGGTGCACTCACATTACGTGAAAGATTAAAGATTAAAAGGGGTTTGTGGTTATGTCGATTACGTGGGTTCTTTAATGCTGTGAAAGGTCAGGTTTACAAGATTCACAATTTAATCCAATTTTTTAATGAATATTAACAGGAGTGAGTCCATCTTCTTGCTTCCAGCTGATTTTAGAAGTCTTTCTTCTGAGTTTGTTATAAGGTCTGCTGCATCAGAAAACAGTTGAAGCCACCCTTGAGCTCTTCCCAAAGCAACAGAGTCGTGCACGTTTATGAACAATAGCGAGAACTTCATTAGGGGCTTCTCATAAACTACGGCTAGCATGTCGACAGGATCAATCAACATCTAACAGCTAATCACTCTGTGTTCCTCACATCAGGCAGGTGTGCTGTCTCGCAGACGTGTTTTTAAGCCACTGTTTAAAAGCGTGTGGATGTGTTCTCACAACCACACACAGGATATGGCTTATTTAATTATCAAAGCAATTAAGAAAACTCTGACCTCATTCACTATATGTCACTTGAATTACTGCCAAATCTCCAGAAGAGTGCACAAAATTGAGCGAGCGGTCCAAGTTATGCTTTCAGCAGAAAAGTATATAAATATATACATCATTTCAAGGGGGTTTAACAAAACCTATGTGGAAAGAAAGCCCCACTTTGAAGCCCACATTATCAGGTCGGAAGCACACTCTCTGCTATGCGCACGGGCACCTGTTTTCTGCGACAGCATTCAACATTCATCCAGGGAGGACTGGTTCATCGTGTTTGCACACAGCTCTTAAAAAATGTTGCTGTGTATGCAGGGATCACTTCGGCACATTGCTGAGCAGGGAGAGCATTGTCGCGAGCTCTTCACTCCTCCTCACTTCTTTATTTTCCACTATACGTTATCATTATGATGATATGGGGAACAATGGCTCGGCTAAAATAATATGCAGAGAAGAGACGGGAGAGCAGAGGAGAGAGAAAAGATTATATCTGCCCAATCTTTAGATTTTATATATAATAATAGACCTGAATGCCATTGTAGCATAAGGTTATGGTGCACGGTGTTTTCAGCTGCTCGCTGCTGTCATTAAAATGATCAGGTGGTCACAGCTCAAGCTAAAAAATGAAGAGGCAGCACTTTAGGATCACCGCCTTGAAACCTGGCTGCAATAACCAGAGAGGTGAAACAGATTCCAGTCGGCTAACAACTGCTGCCTAGATGCACTTCAGCAAAACGCCTAATCTGTCACTGATTCGAAGAGGGCCAGCTACATGCTGCAGGACACAATAGTGCTATTAAGTGTATGATGCAAATATCTGTCACTGTGCAGATTGTACATCTACTCTGAACCACCTCAAAAAACAACACATATTGGCAGCATGCATTAAACACAGCAGTGCGTCCTATTTAATTCATATAAAATCTGTCAAATGTTTTAAAACATACACACATAGAGTGGTGCAGCGCAGTAAGTTTGCAAGTTCTCCATTTTTTTTTAGCGTGGGCTTCCTCCCACAGTTTAAAGACATGCTTGTTCAGTTAATTGGTGATTCTAAATTTGCCTTAGGTGTGGATATGAGCGTGTGTTGTTGTGTCTCTGTGCAGGGTGTACCTAAAGTCAGTTGGGATAGACTCCAGCTCGCCTCACCTTGAATGAGGTGAAAAGCAGTTAATAAAAGCTATTCATCACTTCATTCTTCAGCTGATAAACAACAATTCAGAAAGAATTTTTCCTAAATTGTCAGTATTTCTTTAATGAGATGGCTTTTATGTTTAGCCAAAGAGACTGAAACTGTGCAAATACCTGCTCTGAATTAATCAACGTATCTTATGTAGTTCCAGCAGACAGTAATCTGGTTTGCACATTAAACAAAAAATTGTAACTTTGAAGTTCACACTTGCTGTCTCTTTATTCTTCTCTAATGCAGAGAAATAACAAGTACAAATGTTAGAAATGAGGCAGAACCAGGAACTGTCAGACGTGAGCAGTGACAGCTAGAACAAACAAAGCACGTATCTCAGGTAAGGATGACATTTCCTCCATTACCAGTCACCTCATTGTTATTTAAGGTGGGATATTGGTGGGAAAAGCATGCTCAGTTCACACTATAGCCAATTTTGAGGTCTTGGGCGCCTGTATATTGAGATGTCTATTGGATTTTTATGTAAACTGGAACATATCTGTATGTTTAAAGATGATATTTCAGAAAAATTGATGCTAGAAAAAAAGTATGTGGAGAGGTTTTATGATGATTCTTGTCACTTGCATGTTATTCTGTTCCAATCAACACCTAGAGAAGTTTCACAATACATAGCTTTAAAGACTTTTTCACTAGCTGGGACCACAACCTCTGAAATGATGAGCGGTGAGGGATGAGGAGAATGAACTGGTGCTGCGGTTTGGGGAAGGCCTCGAATGGGACTGGCGACGGCTCCCGGGCCGGGCAGCTCCCCATGTACTAACGAGAAGTGAATGAAGGAAGGGAGGAGGAGAAGAGGAGAAGAGGAGTAGAGACGGAAATTGGGAGAGAAGGGTGGGGCATGAAAATGAGAGCAGCTGGTATTGGAGAAGGGGGCATTTATAGACTGAGGACGGAAGAGGCGTAAAGGAGGTGTGGCCCCGCTCCTGAAATTCAGATGATATCTCCACTGTATCCAGTTTTATTACTATCAATATTTATGGAACATCTTATGGTGTAAAAATTGATCTTCTTTATTTATTCAGTATTTTTAGATTCATGAAGGTGATGAAAAGATATTAAAAAATTCTGTTTTGTAAAAACCACTGACTGCAATATGTTAACAAACCAAGAACAAGAATCTATAATATGGTTTTATCCAGTGTTCAGATTCTTGTTCTGGAAAAGTGAGCACAGTGGTTCATATTTGGATAAATAATACGGATCATTTGCATATTAAAACATTATACTGCAGAAAACTAATCATAAAAAAAACAATTTTTTTTCTTATTTTATTATATTGTGCCCTGTTCACCTGCAGTGTCTCCCTGTTGAATTCCTCCAATAAAACTATGAGCTTGCTCCATGTGTAAAATGCAAATCCAGGAGTGTCAGGCAGAGCTGCGAAATAACCTGGAAATTTCGAATGTATGTCACTCTAATAACCGGCAGCTCCATAATAGTAATAACCTAAATCTAACCTGTATTTCTAAAGCAGGTGGCAAGTGGTGAGGAGGGTTTGTCTCCACAGGCCAGATTATGAGTTCACAGCCAGACGTGGACAGATAGAGGCAGAGGTGAGCCCTCCTTCCTGCTCTCTTCTACGACACACACACACATTTTGGCAACCGTTTTTTCACAGGACAATTACCTTGCGACCTCTGCCAGCCCACACACACACACACACAAACACACTTGTCCAATTATGGACAGAGTAAAGAAATGATAAAAGTCACAGTCGAGTCATACACACACACACAACCTGTCATGATCTGTATACACACTTCACAACCCCTCCAGCGCCACAAAAATATGGCACTCTCTTTCTGAAGGGCACAGCAGCACCCAGCTGCAGCATTCAGACACAAGAGACACTATGACTATTGGACTCCCCGTACATATTTGGCACAGATTTCTCCATTTCACCTTGTTTAAACCGACTGCCTGCAGTAATGTCCGATTCACACACACCGACACTCTTCTTTCTCTCTTTTAATTTCATTAAATCTGATTATTTTCTCATAAGCATTTCAGCTCTAATCCACTTTTTAGGTCATATATCTTTGTAGCAGCAGCTAAACCCTGAGCTGATAATGGATATGCACAATTGAGGGTGTTTTGTTCACCAGCAACTAAAACAATATGCTGAATGATGCTGATGACATTTGGATGTAAGATAACAGTATAGGGGGCATGCTTTACATGCAATGCCTGGAGTATATGGTGTATAATTATGTCTCTGTTGCCCTGTTTTTCTTTTCTCTTTAGTTTGTGGTCTCTTAAGATCGTTTCTGAATAATGCGTGTACATAATTTCCTTGAGACCGTGCGGTTAAGACGCTCGTCTCTGGAACAACATTCACCCCCAGCTAGGATTGATTCCAGTCAGAGTCGTTTTCTGCTGGATCCCCCCACCCCTCCACCCTCAACTCCTACTTTGTATTCCCCTCAGCTTTACTACAGTTTCAAGAAAGAAAAGGAAAATTCAGGGTGCTGGAAGTCGTCTTCTTAGTTAAAGCTTAAACAAAAACATATAGATTTTCGAGTGTGAATTTCCAGCAGGAGCCTTAACGCCAGGGAAATGCAAATATCATAAATTTGCTTGATTGGGATGCACGTTATAAATATTTCAGCAGCCTCCGATGAAATTATTCCGATCATACAGCATAGATTAAATTGCAAACACCTGCTACACCCGCTTAAGTGAATATCCCTCTAACTCTTCCTCCTGCAATCACCTTGACCACATGCTGCTTTGGTGGCACACCAGAGCACCGCCTATGGTGTTATCAAAGTCATCAGCTTTTCGTTTTCCGCTGCAGAGTG
>VUQR01002862.1:4297-14857 GCA_015108515.1 Hemichromis elongatus
GTTTAGCAGAAGCCGTCGGCCGCGTGATGTTCTGCGTTTGAGGCGCCACCAAAATGCGATCAGCTGTGTTTTCGCCACTTCAGTCCTGACGTGTCATCGTGTTGAGACGTTTACTTTCAGCTCGCTCGTCACATCGTCACACGAGGAACCCCTGAAAAAACACGCCGCTTTAGCACTTTTTGTGCTTACAAAGCCCGACGAGGACTGAATGGAGACAGTATACAAACGTGATAATGAGGCCTTTTCACTGATGAGACACTCATTTGAAACCGCGCACAGTTCTCCTACAAAGAGACGCCAAAGCTGGATGCTTGCACCGTCTCCTCAGAACGTGCTTTCACAGCCGCAGAAAAAAACAAAAGAAGAAGAGATTTTCTCCTCTGTTGTGTCCGCGCACCGCCATCCAGCTGAACCGCCTTCAGTCCTCTCCTGGACGCCTTCGTGGACCCGTCGGCACGACAGTCAAGAGCTCGTGGTCGTTCTCGGGTTTGAAATGAAATCTGTCGGCCTGCTCGAGGTAAACAGACAGCTAAGCCGTACAAGGCTTTTCCGCCTAAACGGTCCACTTAAAGCAAATTATCATTTACCTTTTGACGTGTGCCAGATCATTAGGCAGGGACATTAAAACCAGCCACCGCAGCACCAGAGGGGGCCCGAGTGAACCGCTGCCCGCTGCACAGCTCTGAGCGCGTGCACGAGGACAGAAGTGGGCATTTTCAAGAAGGCGTGTGCATGCTATCAAAGAGGGCCAGCAGCCCTGGGTGTCGCCATGTGCCCAGAATCATTTGACACAAGCAGATGCATCATTAAAACGCCGCCGTCACGCTCGTCGGCAAGCCGCTAGAACGCACGTCGACGTTTTCTGCCCCCGTTTCTTTCGGACCGCCCCCAAATTCCTCAAAGACGTGCAGAAAGCTCGCAGGAAGGGACGGGGCGCATTTTTCCACGTTTTCCAGGAGAGTTGTGTGAGTTTCAGCGAGCCTGTGTGATTTTGGCGGCGGGAAATAGGTTGGGCATGGCGAGTGGTGTGTGAGAGACTGTGTGTGTGTGTGCAACTGTGTGTGAGAAGGAGAGAGAGGGACAGCGCCTGCCCGGCCCTTCTCATTAAATCAGGCAGACCAGCTCGTGTCTGGGGTCCACGCTGGCCGCATACTGCACACACACACACACTCACACAGACACACACACTCAGTGTGACAGCGGGCCGACCGTGGACCTGTGATGTGCAGCCAGAGGAGATGCAGACAGACTTCACCTTCTTCTTCTTCGGCTGCTGCTGGGAAACAACAGATGGCTGAAGCACAACTGTCCTCACCCCCTCTCCTCCACACTCACGTCCTTTCTTCCTTCCTCATCTATCCGATATGTATCTACCGTGACCGAGCGAGGGTACCGGGGTTCTAATAAACCTCCACAGTTGATGAATTCTTAAATCTGGTGTTTAAAAGTTTCAATAGGTTTTTCGTGTGCTGCAGCTCGGTGTTCTTCCAGCTGACCCTCGTTCACCCAATCAGATACTAAAGTGACCCCGAGGTCCACGTGCACACATCCTTTTTCCTTCTCCTCCTTGTTATGTGTTCGCTCTGCAGATGTCAATAAGGCTGAGGTTGTGGAAGTTAAGCGTCTAACTATAACACAGAAGGAGTGTGAACTCAAGCAGAGGTGCTTTATTTTCACGTTTCAGCTCATTTCAAAAGTGGCGTTTGAACAAATACAATCAGCGTTGAAGCTGAAGGCACTGAGGGTTCATGAGTGTGCGACAAGTTCGCTCTCGGATGGAGAAAGACGTAAGAAACAGAGGACAGCTCAGAATGAAGGCCTTCACACAATGAGACAAAAACCTCAAAAACCCACTGTGACAAAGATGAAGTGGACATGAAGCAATGATCAGCTGATCCGGATGTTGAAATGGAGATCATGCGTTTCTCAGGAGCCGGCAGCAGATTTCCTGGTTCGATCCCGGAGTCCGAGCTTTCGTCCAAACTTGGGGATGTCAGTGGGGCAGTTTGAGCTCCTGTTAGGGAAGCCGGGACCACATCTCAGGAGGCGTCTGACATCCATTCAGTTCACTCATTTGTTGCCAAATGCAGCGATCTGATTGGTCGGTTTGATCTTTTTACTCAGATCTGAGAGTTCATCCTGCAAAATGATGCAGCCGGTGTGAACGGCTAGATTAAGAAGACGTGAGTCTGAAAAATGTTTTTAACGGCGGCCTGAAGATATAAAGGTAAAACCTATTCTTTCTACTGTTTCTTTAATCAGACGCTGGCTTCCTGAACTTATCAGGTTATTTCAAAATGAAAGAAGCTTTAAAAACAGAAAAATAACCAATCGTGTATTCCAAGGTTATACTGGACACTACCTGCAGCTAACGTGGGGGCAGTGCCAGCGATGGACTGTGACGGAGCCCCGCAGACGGGGTATCATCAGTTCTGCCGGTACAGGTATGTAAACGCCTCCTGATACAGCAGGAATGTGTTTTTCTGTGTGTGTAATTAAGCTGCGGTCCACTCTTTCACCTGAGATCTTTTCACATGTTCTCGCCGATTCAGGTTCCCGTTCACTCTTTTATTCTCTCGCTCGGCTCGGTCATTCACGTTTGCTCAGAATGTTTCGCTGACGGCTGTTAATCACTGAAACGCCACCGACTGACGCCGCGGCTCTAATTCTGCTTACAAACCCGTGTCTGCAGCTTTTATGTGAAAGCATTTAAAGATGAGGACGCGCTGATCCAGACGTGTCATTGCTGATGCTCACAGCATCCCTTCTCACTGTCTCAGCCAACTTCTCTCCTGTTTTAGACCAAACTTTAAGTCTGTGCTCTTTACTACCAGCCACCTACAACTCAGATTTATTCATACAAATCCTTATAACTTAAAGGCACGTCTGCAAAGTCTCACCACCAGAGGTCAGTAGGGTTTTGTTTTATGACCCCTCCCAATCAGAGCTACAGTGAGATCAAAAACATTCAATTTAAAGTGAATTAAACTAATGTTTGTGTAAAAAATCTATTTTTATACACTCTCTATTTTAATATATTACATAATATCAAGACTCAGAAATACAGACAAAAGAATAGAATAGAAGAAAAGAAAAGAATAGCCCTGTTATGTCATTGTATGTGTACCACGACATTATAGGCCATGGATCCACAATCATGGATAAAATATGAATACTCGCCAATTTAATAATTTGTGGTGTTTTATTTGTACACAGCATGTCTCTATCCCGTCTTCCTTCTCTCACCCCGACCGGTCGTAGCAGATGGCCCCGCCCCTCCCTGAGCCTGGTTCTGCCGGAGGTTTCTTCCTGTTAAAAGGGAGTTTTTCCTTCCCACTGTCGCTAAAGTGCTTGCTCAAAGGAGGTCACATGATTGTTGGATTTTTCTCTGCATGTACTATTGTAGGGTCGACCTTACAATATAAAGCACCTTGAGGCGACTGTTGAGGTGATTTGGCGCTCTATAAATAGATCTGAATTGAATTGAACTGAAAAATGTACCCACGAGTCCCCTAAAAAACTCAGTTGCCGTTCATCTGCATGAGTGTAAGCTGAGTGTGCCGTGTAGCTCAGCTGGAGGATAATGAAACTGTGACGAGTCCAATAGGAGTGGAGGAGTCAGAGACGCCCACAGCCATACTGAGGCGAGCTGTCGAGGACATGCTGAAATGAAGGACTGCTGCTTCACCGGGCCGTACAAACATGAAACAGCATCTCTTGCACAAATGGAGCCGCGCTCCGTTTTCTTTTAAATAACCTGTAAAACCAAGGAAGCCTCGGACACCTCGGGTCTACACGAGGCAGTCGGCGCTGATATGAGGACGAGCGCACAAACTTTTGCTCCAGTTGGCCTCAAACACACCAAACAAACATCATCAAAAATCTGATCAAGATGCTTTTGAGCAGCATAAAATATGATTTCATTTATTAAATAATCAGAAATAAACTGGGGGGCTTCTCGTTACCCTAACTGTGTGCGGCCCATTTTGAGGAGCAGAAAACTGCCCGACATGTTTGGCTCTGAACAGAAATCAGTGAGCAGCATTCATCTTCATCACCATGTGAAAAAAACGTTCTTAGATTAAATGAAAGTCTGTTTTTATCGATCTTCTACTTTCACGTGTTAATCTGTGCAGACGATTAAGAATGTGAGTATTAGAAACAGCTCATGGAAACAGTGAAAAACAGCGAAGATGCTCTGCTGGGTTACTGTGGTTTAATCCTTTTATAATAACTGCACCACCGAAGCAACACAAATCTGCATTTTTCTCTAAAAAACTGCAGAGAGGAGACGGACGACACCTCAGAGTCAACGTTTTTCTTCTCCGGTCTCTGCAGCTTCCAGAGAGGAAGAGGATGTTTGGTCTTGGGTCTCATGTCTACTGTCTAAGGAACTATAAATACACACCTAGACACTTCCAGGTGAAAGGACGGGGCAATGCAAACACACAAACACAGCTAGCCAGACAGAAGCAGTGCAGGGAGGGAGGGAGGGAGGGGTGCAGCAGCCAAATAAAAGTCTATTGAGCTTAACAATAGTGTTATAAAAACGTACAGAGGTAGTGTTTAACAATACGGTAGGAAGAGACGAGGGTAAATACCTCTGGGAACGACGGGACTTGGCTCAGCATCAAAGTCCTGCCAAGAACACGGCATTGTCTTTAAATTCGCACCATTGTCCTCCAACACACACATACACACAGCTCTATACATCTAAAATGATGATGTGCTGGGATATTTTTGGGGTCTTTTTGTTGTCCCAATGTGGATTAAGAGTCGGAGAGGCTGCAGTGAAGCGCGGAGAAGGATCAGGGCTGGTACTGGACTCAGCGCTGTCAGGTTTCAGGGAAACATCCCTTTATTCCCCTTTCCTGCAACACTTCCATCATTAGAGTTACGCTAGCGCCACAAGGCGTCAACCTCCAATAATAGACCCAGACCTGCAGTTCCTCTGTTGTCCAGCAGAGGCAGCAGTGAGTCAGTCCCCATAGACTCGCATTAAAACCTCGCAGCACAAATAAACATGTTTACAGCCTGATACACAAACTGTTATTCGTATTATTACTTGTGTAAGGTTGAAAGTTTGTATCGTTTGAAGCTGATTTGAGCTGTTTTTGAAAGAGGCCATGCTGGCGTTCACACGGGTGACTTATTAAACACACAGGTAAAAGCGCTGCTCTCACAAACAGACACGAAACTACGAAACCATTCCCTCGAGAATCACCCACACATAGATTCCACCGTACGTGGAGAGTTTCACGGTGCAGAGCAGCTCACAGAGGAAGTTCAGGACGTTGTCCCAAAGCTCGGATGGAAGAGGATCAGGGTCTCCTCCGTGATACCGGAGCCGCTCGCCGACACCGCAGCCTTGTGCTTAAAAGACATTGATAAGTACACAAATATCTGCTGCATAAAGAGACATTATGCAGTAAATAAGACACGTGAGTATTTTCTCTCAGACGTTCTGTGAAGCGTGCAGTGCTCACAACATACTTACCAAGACTGACGAGCTGTTGTCACGAATCCTTCGATAATAGCGGCGATAAAGTGCAGATTTATGGCGAATGTTTTCATCGTTTTGCCTCTATCAGTGCCCCTGCTTCAAAATTAATTATTGATTAATCACTCTGCTTTTTAAGCAAAAAATGCACACCAGCAATATCATACTATCACAAAAAAATGATTATGCCCCCAAATCACATTTATCTGGCCCATTCATTACTATTGTATTGACAAGGCCCGAGCTGCTAATCGCCAAATCCAAAGAAAGGAGGGCTGTCAGCATTTCCGCCGGCCGTGCTAAAGCAGATATATGGAACACGATGTAAGTTAATGCATTGATCAGAGCGGGAGGCAGCGGTGGCAGGGCTAACCGTGCAGAGGAAGGTGCATATGCATAATCATCAGTTTGCTTTGGTCTCAAGTCCACAGCGAAGCAGCAGCGAGACACGAGGAAACAGAAAGAGTGTGTGTGTGTGTGTGTCAGAGTGTGAACGTGTTTATATATCTATGTGAGGACCAAACGGTGGAATGCTGCTATACTTGTGGGGACCAACAGCCCTTATGGGGACAAAGTGCCCGTCACCACAAGTTTGAAGGAAGTTTTGAGACTCAAAATGTGGTTTTAGTGTCGGGGTTACAGTTGGGTTTGGTTAGGTTAGGCTCAGGGAAGCATCGTGTCCCCACTAAGACATAAAAGGCAAACATGAGTGTGTGTGTGTGTGTGCAGACCGACGCTGCAGCTCAATTGCCAGTGCAGGCAGCAACAAAAGGTCAAGGCAAAGTTTAGATGGCGTGTACTCGGGGCCTTAAGATATTCACAGCCAGCATTTTAGCCTGAAACATAATGAGATGGAACTGGTAAATATTTGCTGATGGCCTAAAAAATTCCAACCATGCTTGGAAGCTATTTTGAATACAAAAGATGTCGGGGGAGGATGATAAGTGAGGATGGGGGTGGTGGTGAGGGAGGGTCACCTGATAGCTAATTAGTACATTTGCCCAAATAATTAGAATGAGCGCTCATGGCTGATATCACACAGGAGAGCGGTGTGTGCAGCATCCTGAGCGGCAGAATCTGCATTTCATAGGCCGCCGGCCGCTCATAATCCGGCCCCTCGGGGCCTTTAATGGACATATTTACCTTTGCTGCATGTTGGGTATCTGTGATTAAGATTGGCAGGTTGGTGCACCAATAAGTGGGCGCCTCTTAACCCCGAAACTTCCATCTGAACACGCTCCCAAAGTCCTGCAGCGGCCAGAGGGCGTTTCAGTGAATCGGGGGAGAGGATATAAGGGAGAGCCCTCCCACCTCTCTCCAGGCTGACAGAGAGAGGTCCACACGTATTAACAGCGTCTGGAGACACACACACATCACGCTGAGCAAATAGATCCTGTCTCATTATCCTGTCCTTTAAGTAAAAGCTGAACATGGCTGTTTGTGGTGCCCCCGTTATTATTACTACTTCACTGAGGCAGGGAGGAGGGGGAGGACCCGGCTTTCTAAAAGCAGAAAATTACTGTGCATGTGTTCATCCTGGTAATATTAATGCAGACTTACAGGAAGAAGTGCTCCTCATACAAGCGTTTTGGTGATGTCAGAGGTCAGAGGTCAGGGTCAGACTCCTTCTCTAACACAAAGACAGACCCAGGGTATGAAGAGGAGCACATCTACAGTCTGTCTGTAAGACGGTCACGTCAAATAAAATAATGAGCTCAAATGTTTATTTTATCTCTGTGCTAAATCAGATTTCTCGTCACATTTTATGTTTCTTATAGATTTTTAATCTCCATTTTATCATCATCCTCTGACCACGTCTCCGATTGGACCAGGTGGGGGGGGGGTCTGACGTCATAGTGGCTATGTACATCTTTTATGTACAGTCTACAGTGTAAAGCTTTCCTTTTTGTAGACGTCCTTCACACGTTCAGGGCTTCGACCTCTGCCGACTCCAAACCAAACTGCAGAGCTGTAAATGTGAATGGGCTGCGGAGACATTGGGGCAGAAAATATTTCCAAGTGTTCATGAGGGGAATGAAGGCAGCGGGACCCACAGAGGTTTCAGTTCAACTCAAACCATCACGAAGCGACAGCGTTTCCTTCAGTTTGGGTTGTTGAGTTAATCTCGAACGTCTTTCCAAGCAGCTTCAAAGAGTCCTAAATCTAACTCGGTGAAGCCGTAGGAGCCCTGCTTTATCTCCGGCATGGAAAGTTTTTCAAGGTCTTCAGCAGATCATCATCTACTCTTGTGTTCAACAGAGGAGGAGGAGGAGGAGGAGAAGTCAACATAACTGAAATAGAAATCTGAATTAGAAACAAGGATACAGATCAAAATGTAATCCTGCTTATGGCTCGGTCAGGCCAAGGAGAGAGAGGCGCTGCGACAGAAGGAGAGAGATTATGTGATCCTGTGATACCTTAGCCTATCTTTACAATTAGGTTCCTACTGGCTCAGCACGCTGCAGAATCACATTGAACAAGCAGCCAAACAGGGTCAAGGAAAAGATGATTTAAGCCACTACTATATTTACGTGCAGCGCTACGACAGCATGCTGCAATTTGTCTCTGTCTCTCTGTGTTTTTGCAACATCTGGCAGCCAGAGATTTAGGTTAGACAGGTAATTAGTGGCACATATTTGTCCTAAAGACAGGTGTATTTTCATTTAAGAAACACTCCATCACTGCACAGATGAGAGCCTGTTTGTCAGCCTCCGTGTGAAGGTGTCCACGTGCGCCGCGTTCCTCCTTTTAAAAGTAAACTCCACGTTGTGCGGTGCACGCCTCCTTTCATCACACGAGCCTTGCATGATTGCAAACGTTTGGCAGCGACTGTCCCGAAATGTTTTCATGCTTATGAATGTGGCATTACTCTCTGTTAGCAACTTACACAGGATTAAATATCTAACATCCTCCCAAACACATCGTTTCACCCTGTAAAATATGTTTTTAGAATTGATCTGGAGCCGACTTCCCCGCTCGTCTTCAGGGCTCTCATCATCATCGTTCTCTGCTCTTTAACCCCCCCCTCCAGATGAAGCCGTATAGTCTTTTAAAATGGAAATGCACTTCATCATGGTCACCGAGCTCATGGTTCTAATAAATCAAGGGCCGTCCGCCATTGCTGCTCCTCTCTGGAAAACAAACTGCCCCTGGATGGATCTCCTCAGCTGCTCCTAATGGAGGTCACATTCACAGACACACATTTATTCACGAGGAAAAAGCAGCAAACACATTTGTCTCAAAGTGCAAGCATGAAGCAGGAGAGGAGACGTTTTAATGATCCCACTTCACCGAAAACTCTTTAACGTGTCTGCGCCGCATTCAGACACGTATGAAACACGGCCAGGGTTTCCAGTCCCTGTGAGCCCTGAACACTCAGTTTGTCCCAGCTTTTTCTGTTCCTTGATCTGGATGATGTCACCGAGAGGCACAGAAGCTCCACCCACCTGCTGCTCAAACAGTAGAAGTTCATTTTAAAGTGGGAGAAGCTAAAAGAGCTGCTCTGGGAGAGACGGGGAATAAAAAACACGAACAAGCGTGACGTTTACGTCCCGCAGTAAACCAGACGTTTGTCTAGGTTAGCGCGCTAAACTGGTGTCATTAGGTTTAGAAAAAGATCATTAAATGACATCATGTTAATACATGACACCAGGTTAGAAACAGCCCGATTTTCCTCACACAGGAATACAGACTCGTTGAGTTTCCGTCCTGTCATGTGACCTTTTTGTCATGTGACGTCTCTTACACTTGATCTCAGATTGTTAAAGCCATTGCTCACATTTAACGAAGCATCTATTTAAAACACAGATGATTAATGGTGAGTTTTGGTGTTTGCATTATACCCAAACACCAAAACTTGTGGTTACTGATGACTCTGCTTCATCATCATCATCATCATCATCCAAAAACCTCTTCACACATTTTTCCCTCTGTGCAGTGATTCTGTCCCCAGCACAGCTGGAACGGCGCTGAACTCGATTTCATAAACTCCACTTATTAATCTGCCGTTTTTACACATTCGGTGGGCCGGTTTTGGCCCGTGGACCACATGTTTGAAACCTCTAGATTCAGAAAACTTTATTCATCAGCTTGACAGAAAAACTGTAACAGATAAATACAAATAAAAAAATAATAACAATAATAATAATATGGCTGTGACTGTTTTTTAATCAAGGACAATAATTAGATTTTAAACATCCTTTGAGTGTTTTTTTATTTCTTTACTTTCCGTTCTTTGTGTAAAGATCCTGCATCTCCAGCTAAGAGAGGAACTTCTGTCTATTTTAGTAGAGTGTCAGTAAAGCGCGGCGTCCTCTGGTCAGACAGTCTAACCACGAATCGTATAAAAGCTTAAAACAGAAACAACTTCAGCATTTAAAGCAGATTCGTTTTCAGTCGGCCAATCGAAATGATCGGACACTCTTTATTCGAACAATAAAAACTGTCAGACTGACGCGCGACGTCCTGCCTCGGCGTGTCAGAGGAGCGTGTAGCCTCGGAAGCGCTCGTTTGGTGAAATGAATTAGAAAGCTCTCCATCACAGGCCGATACAGGTCATAACGAGGCATTAAAGGCCATTACGGTAATCCTCACGCTGTCGCGCGTTCGTACGGCGGCCGAGATTTTTCCACGTTTCTGAGACGTCCTGCACAAACCGACACCTTCTGCAGCCACTTTATCCACAGAAATATATTCCTGCTCATTTAATTGTAAGTGGGGGGGAAAAGAAAACAATGAGATCAATTGTGATTCAACTCATTCCTCTGAATGGAATTATCTGCACACAAAAAGAAATTCAAAGTGTCTCTGCTGTACGGGCTCAATCAAAATATTCTGATCCTAGTTACAGAAACTGAATATGTATGAACAGCTCAAATATGCTGAATTTATTTTGAATATTTAATGAGATATAAAATATAAGTCTATTTCAGCAACTAATAAAATCAGTCTTGTATGAATGTGCCATAGATTGAAAATGAGTGGAGAGAGAGGGGAGAGGGCGAGACGGGAGGAGGAGAAGGAGGAGGGGGGGGGGGGGGGGGGGGGGGAAAAACAAAGGG
>VUQR01002862.1:15918-32198 GCA_015108515.1 Hemichromis elongatus
TCTCTGTTGGTGGGTTTTTTTTTTTTTTTCCACTTGACCAGAGCCAGAATATTCTGAGGAGGGGGTGATGTTAGGGACGGCTGATTTAATGTCTGCATGAAACCTAAAAATAGAAAAGAATGGAGGAGATGGAAGTGTGACGGAGTGTTTGGAGACGCCAATGATGAACCATGATTTATTTCCCATTCAGACACATATGTTGAGGGAATAGCGCGGGAACGGCGGCGTGGGATCGAGCTGCAGCTCAAATCCCCGTCATCGACTCGTTTAACGACCCTGACATACAGAACTTTGAATAACAATCAGCTTCTCCCGACTCTGTTAACGCTACATGTCTGATGCTACGGCTCCACAGACCACCACCACCCCTCCAACGCCGCCCTCCGCCCCCCCCGTCCCCCATCCTTCTGTCTCTGTAGGCAGTGCTGGCATTTCAGCCGTCTCTCCCCGAAGGCCTCGGCTCGCAAACGAGTGCTAATAGCACCCCCTGCTGGATGAAGCGCACCACAACCTCACGCCCTGTCCCGCACGATGAGGACAGGATGGACAAAATAATGTGAACACCCCATGGTGCGGAGAAGGAAAATTACACTTAACCCCCCCCGACCCCCCAGATAACAAAGAAAGAAGCTCTAATGCTACCATTACCTAACACAGAGAGGCAAGTACAATAAACCCATGACATGTTTCAAACATGCAAAAATGTGTCTGTCTGAACAGATTCTGCTGCAGGAAGCTCTGCGCCTGAATGAAATACCAAAAGAAAATCAGTGTGTGAAAACAAAAAGGCTCGATAAGGTGAACTCAGCCAAAGCTCAGCAACAATAAAACCAAAGAAAACAAAGCAGCTCAATAAGTAAAAATCCAGATATGGTGCAAAACTCACAAAACAGCTCAAAACAAAAGAGATTCACTGAAATAAAATCGACGGCTCAGCGACTGAAACGTGTTTCAGCAGACCAAAGAAAACAACACACTTAAAAGTGTGACATTATTATCAGACAACAATCAGACGAGCAGCTTTAGTTAAACATTTGTCTGTTATCTGTTTATCTTTATCTACAGCAGGTTCTCCATCTGCAGAGTCGTTCTGTGGAAACCGCCTCAAATGTGTTAAAAGAAAAATATAGTTCATATTTGAGCTGCTTAAATCTGACCTGACGTCATTTCTCACGTCCACTCAGACAAACACGTCTCAGGGAGAAACAAGGATGTCAGTCCCAAAAAACAAAAGCACACAAAACAAACAAAAACACAAAAAATACAAAAAACACAAAACCACAATAAGCCACAAAAAAACAAACAGCACGCTTGTCTTCCAACGCTCACCAACTACTCTCCAAGTGGGACGAAACTCAGAGACTGTTTGCCCTCAAACTTTTACTTTGAAGGCGGCAGGTCTCCGTTGGCCTTACACACAGACACACTTCATGTGTACACAGACCCTGTGTTTAATGACACATAAAAAAATTTGCAAGTACCAGTGTTGCATTTTGAGAAGAAATTTGTTTTGAGTGAACAAAATTGATTGCTGAGTGTAAAAAATGTATTTCAGTGTTTGCTATTATCCACACGCACAAAACAGCCGCTCGCTCAGTTTTTGCTCGGATCTCTGCAGACCTGCTCGCAATGTGCCGCTCGCCCTCTCAGCATCTCTGGCCCTGCCACAAAACCAACCAATTAGAGACAGATCCAAAAAATCTGATTGGCTGTTTTGGTCTCCAATCAGCTCGCTAGCTACAGTAGCTAAACCCAGGCAAATATCCCAGAATGCATTTGGTGCAAAACTCAAACGAGGCAGGTGAGTTTTCTGGATCACAAAATAAACATCTAACTTTTAGAGGGCTGTCAGTATATTTAGAGTTTCACCCGTCACCCACCTGATGTTAAATATTCTGTTCTTATTTAATCAGCTGACTCTGAATTAAATCTAACAACAACAAAAAAAAAATCTTTAGATTCAGGTTGAATGAACATTTTCATAATATGGTGGGTGAAATTCAAAATAGTCTGACAGCTCTCCAAGTAAGACTTCAGTATTAAATAAAACTGTCCAGTTATGAAGCTGAACTTTAATGTCAGCCTAACCGGTTTACTCAGGAACAAATCAAACACTGAAATAAACCAAACATTAACATTTAGAAGTTTTCTAAACCAGTTATATATCATGTTTAACCCGAGTAGCAAAAGACCGTGGGGGTTGAAAACGATGTGCCGGGAGTCCGGGCCTCGACCTCCCGCTCAGCTATCGAGCTGGTGGGTAACACTTTGCAAATATGTGACGTCCTGATAAACCGAGCAGATATTTGAAGTTTACGCTGCTACATTCTCGCCTGAAAACATCTTAAAAGTTTGTTTTTTTATATACAGAAAGAAGAATAAGAGTCATATTCAAACTCTGGTCGAACAGACCAATGCATTCTGGGATGTTTGCCTGGGTTTAGCTGCTGTAGCTAACGAGCTGATTGGAGACCAGAACAGCCAATCAGATTTTTTGGATCCAAGTCTGTGATTGGTTGGTTTTGCGGCAGGGCCAGAGATGCTGAGAGTGCGGCGACGCATTGCGAGCAGGTCTGCAGAGATCTGAGCAAAAACTGAGCGAGAGGCTGTTTTTGTGCGTGTGGATAATAGCAAACACTGAAATACATTTTTTACACTCAGCAATGGATTTTGTTCGCTCAAAATAAATTTCTCCACAAAACTTGCAAATTTTTTACGTGCGCTCAGAAAAGTGGCACAAAAATAACGCCATAAACTACCTCTGCAGTCTCGAGAGATGCAGGTGAGAACGGGGAAAAGTCCTGCAGCTTTGTCAGAATCCAATCTTTAGCATCATAACAACAAGCTGTCGGAGAGCTCCTTCAGCTTAGACGGCAGACCATCGAGCACCAAAGCTTCTGGAGGTTCAAACTGTAAACTGTTTTAAAGACAAGTACAAGTCGATGTTACCCTGAGCAGGTGTCATCACCTGTGCTGATTTAGAGGGATCTCACTGGTTTGCCAGTTACGTTGATGGTCAGGTCACAATAGCGATAGAACCACAGAAGCTCAATCCCAGATTAAAAATGACAATTATGGAGCATTTATAGGACCGAGTGTGAGGACGAGCCTCACACGACCCTCTTAAGGGTCGTGTGCCAATAAGGCTTAAATCTGGGAATCTCCACCATTCGCTGCCCTTAGAACTGAAGAAGCTTCTCGGATGAAACGTCTTTAAAAAACTTGAAGAAGTCCAGACGCTTTTCCGAGCTCCTCGGTCCAGCATGAAGGTGTTTCTGGGCTCTGCTCCTTCACAGTAACAGGAGCCGTGGAGATGTTTGGGTGAGATGAAGGAAACCTCCCTTTGTGACATCATCCAGATCCAAGTAAAAAAAAAAACAGTAACAAACTGAGTGTTCACAGCAGCCTGCAGTATTTTGGCTCACAGGGTTTCTGTACATACACTAACCTTATCATTAGAAACCTGGGCCACATTTAATATGAACCTCCAGGAGATACAGTGCTGCGATTGTTTTGAGCCAACCCTCACTTCTTTATATTTTGTTAGCGAAATGGAAAATAACTGCAGAGATGTATTAAAACTTGTGCAAACATTCATGAAAACACATCATATAGGACAAAAACAGAGTCTGCATGTTTCTGAAAGGTGAATATTTGTTGTGAGCAGCTTCATCCTTCAGTTCAGTGTGGAGCAGCTGTCTGTCAGCTCTGAGAAGATCTTCAGTTTCCAGGCTTCCTGAAGGACAGTCAAAGCTCTTCAGATGTCGTGTTCTTTGTCAGGATGATCCCACGCAGCTTCAGTAATGCTGAGGTCCGGCTCTTGGGAGGCTAATCCATGACCTGCAGTGTGTTTGGGATCATTGTCATGATCCCATGTCAGGCAAGTTGTGTTTTCTTTGCTATTTCTCATAGATTCAACTAAAGCAATGGGAACAAATGATTTCTGTGACTATGAGTCTGATCCATGACCAACTGTTTGGAATCATGAAAGATGTTTCCAGATGTTACTGGATGGTGGATCAAACTCTGATGGGCGTTTGCTGAGTTCATCAGTTTAACAAAGATTTCCAACAGCACTGACTGACCTGCAGCTGAAACCATGTTTCACAGATGGCGTCTGGACCTCTGAGGTTCTGCATCAGATCTTTTTCTGTTTCTTGGGTGACTTTCAGACACTGTTCATCTGTAGATGGTCTCACACTTCTTTTTCTGTCCTGTTTCCTCAAATTTTTTAAGGGTAAGCTGCACACCGTGCTGAGATACGCTAACGGCTCTTTTTACTGTTTAACTGTGTTTTCTTTGCTATTTTTCATAGAGTCAACTAAAGAAATGGGAAGAAACGACGTGTTGACACGTGACTGCTGCTGAGAGCAAAAATGAAACAGATGAAATTTAAAACTGGTTATTTGTTATTTGCAGACATCACACTGGTTCGTGCCATAAGTGAGGAGCCTTTTTATACTCGAATGACTCAAAGGTCAGAGTTCAGACAAGAGATCAGGTCAGTCGATCCGCTGCTTTTTGTCACAATCTTCAGACTGTGACAAACTTGCCGCACACAAACACAGTGCTGCTTTTATTCCCACTGAAGTGCAATCATATAAAACTGATTTGGATTTAGTTTAAGGAGCCCTGAGCACGCTTTCAGCATTTCCAGTGAGCACAGCTTTTCCATCATGCAGTGAGCTAGGTGTGTTTTCTTTATTCTTTAATTGTCTGCAGCACCAAACGAGTCGAGCTGCTTCACATCAGACATTTAAAGGCCTCACACAAGTTGTGTAATATTTCAGACAGCCAGCAGAGCCACATGTGTGCTGATTAATGACGGCAATAAGTCGTAAATCACATGAAGGTAAATTGGGCTGAGAGGCAGGTAATGTCCATGAGTGTGTGTGTTCATGTGCATGAGACATAAAAGTAATAGCAGGGAAGGTTTGTGTGTGTGTGTGTGTGTGTCAGATGGATGCTGCCGGAGGTCTGCAGGCCTCCCGTTGCTCGCTGACACTCCAGGCGTCATTGAGCAACGATCTAATTTGCTGACACGGTGTCACTTGTGATAATTGGGGAGAGTCGGCGCGTTTGCTCACCTGTCTCCTCACAGGTGTTGTGATGTCATCACCCAGGGGAGGTGCTTCCTTCTCTAAAGCTGCTCATTTAAAGATGCAATTCCTTGTTTACTGCCTGCGCTGCTGAGAAAAATGAGCTTTCATAACCAGTTCCTTTTTTTATACAGTAACTTTAATGTTTAAAATCACTATTTAGCAAACCCATGTGAAAACAGCAAACAGTTACTGGTGGTTAAAATTGGACAAAATTACAGCTAGAAGATGATTCTGGTATCAAATGTAGGTAAAAAGGAGACCTTTCACTTGCTTCCACCTGTTCTGAGTCACTGACTCTCGCACATGCTGATACGAGCCTTCAAAGGTTAATGGTCAATACAAGCATGTGCTACACTTAAAAGCTATGGGGATCAAAAATGCTGTTAAAAAAAAAACACCAAATTTTGTATGTGCTGATTGTGAGGATGTCAGGCGGGCTTCAGGTTTGATTGTACTGGAATGAGACCATGTAGATCAGCACAGCTCGTTTTAAGCCAATTTACTGCCTATTAAAAAAACATAAAGATGATTGTGATTCTTTGAAGGATTGAAAGTGGGTCGCATAAAGACAGACACCCGGTCACCCATTTCCTGATACCGAACCACCTGGTGAGGTGGACGCATTCAAACATCCACAGAGCAGGAAGGGTTTCCCTTCCAGATGTGCTGTCTCCATCCACATCCACAAATCGAGTCTAAACATGCAGAGAGCATCAAAAGGAATGCAGGAGGGACGGGGTTAATTTCATCCATCAGCAAAAACTCAAAAGTTAGAAGAAAAACCAAAAAAAAGTCAGATTATATGAGAAGTGAAAGGGGAGGTGAGGGGGCCGCCTGCACAACGAGGCAAGAAGGAGCAGCAGCCAAACCACTTGGGAGTAATGGTCTGTGAGGCTAATGTTTCCTCTGTCTCTGCTGAACCCTGAAGGAGAGGTGGGAGGACCGCGGGGGGAGGGGGGGGCTCACTTGTTGTCGGTGCGACGTCGCGAGGTGGGCAGGAGGGGGTCACCTGTAATGGCGGAGCGCTACATTGTGGCCGTTCCACACTCATTACACCATTTACAATTACTGCTACCTATCACCCAACTCCCCAAGAGGCCGCCATTAGCACCACGACTCAAATGAAGTGGATAATTGTGTCTCTCTGTGGCATATCATGAGACAAGAGAGTCAGGCGAGAGGGGAGGAGGGAGATGAGGGGGGAGGGGACGTGCGGAGACACAGAGATGTTTGAAATTTAAAGAGGGAGATGCTACGTTGGAGGCGCGGTGTGTGAGCTACAGGTCAGAGAGCCGCTGCAGCAGAAAGCATGACTCATAATTAATCACGTCCCCAAAAAAAATCACAGTTTTTTCCTTAAAAGTGAATCAGATCTGTCACAGGGTGGCTCTGCATGATTCAAAGTTTATAATGATCCTTCTGTACATGATCCTGGGCCCCTTCCAGCCGCCTTTCTCCTGGCTGCAGGTGGGCGGGGCTTCCATCTTTCCCTGTGACATCATTCAGATCCAAGATCCAAGACATCATTCAGATCCAAGATCCATTCTTTCTTTTTCTTGCTTATTATAACAATGAACACATGCCAACCCTCCCGAATCCCAAAATGCAATCTCCCGGAGCCACCGTTCTCCCAAATTTCTCCCGGTTTTCCACCCGAACAACAAAAATTGAAAAACCATATTCCAGAATTCATAGCGCGGCCCAACCAATTGCAGTTTCCAACAGTAGGGGCAACTACTTTGTTTTAATATTAATCTTGTTACTTGAACAAGTATAATAAACTTTAAACATAAAACTTTAAACATAAAATAAACTTTTAACATATTTTCCGGCGAGAATGTAGCTGTGTAAACTTCAAATATCTGAGCCGGCAAGAACTTATTTTATCCAATAATCTGATAAATAAACACTGTAAAATTCAAGTTTTATATATATATATATATAAATATATATCACCCCCCCAACAGCCCCCTTGAATGTCTCCCTAATGTCTCCCAACCTCAGTTGTATGTAGCACTTGTATTTGTATTTGTATTCTATTTTATTCTATCCCATTCTGTGCAATATCTTATTCTTCCTACTGCTGTAACGATACAAATTTCCCACCTGTGTGACTAATAAAGGTCATCTTATCTTATCTTAATTCTGAGGTCTCAAGGTTGGCAAGTATGTCATAATGTTATGATCATTTCTGGACTTTGAGAAACTCTAACATTAAGCAGGAAGATAACAAAGCTTCAGACTAAATGATTTGGTGATAATAGTCACATGACTCTCACAGGACTACGATCCCAGACGCTACCAACACGGTACACTTTTATATCAAATTCACGGCTTAAATAAGACAAGATTTTCCGTGTGCCGTTACCTAAAAGCCCTGACGATTCAGGAAGTGTAGAATATATGACTGACGGCATACGTCCTCCCTCTGCTCGCACTTAAATGCAAAGATGATAAAAAGCTGTAAAGAACGGAAACTGTATCAGTGCCAGAGATGCCGTCAGACACACTTCAGTGATACGGCCCCGAAGCATCGTGGAGGAAAGGTGGAGCGCTGCCGCCTCTCCGGAGAGCTCCGAGTGGCTTCAGGGTCCAAGTGTTAAGGACCGATGTGGATCACAAGAGCCTGAAGGGCTAATGACAGTCCCCATCTCCAAAGAGGAGGCCTGCCGCTGCGAGTGTTCATTCAAAATGGAGCACATAGGGGCGGGAAAGAAGAATTCGTGAATAGGAAAGGGAACAAAAATAGGGATTCATCTCATGGCATCTCTTGAATGCTAAATATAAGATGAAGGCCAATAATTTTAGAGCAAGCCCAGACAGACTTGTCAAACTTTGCGCCTTTACTATCCTTTGTCTTAGCACAGTTGTCATGTAGGGCCTGTACCCGTATGAAATATTAATTCTGCATAATAACTTTCAAAGGGGAATAAAGCACAGAGTTAATTATTAATAGCATGTGTATTCAAGGCATCTCCCTTTTTTCACACACACCAAAATATTCCCTGACAGTTGCCACTCGAAGGAAGAGAATCCCCATAATGCCGCGCTGCTGCAGAAATGACAATCACTAAACACTGATGCAAGTTCCATGAAACATCTAACCTACATTTCACAGGTATCAGCGGGAAATCCGGGTTTCTTCCTCGGCTGCCGAAGATCCCACGCGCTCACCACATTTACAGAGCGCGCTCAAATGCAGCAAACAGCCACATATGTAAGAAATTAGTATGAACATGTTTTTTCTCAAACACATTTGATTCATTTCCGAGGTTGCCGTTCAGAGCTCAGCTCAGAGATTTACCGACTGAACAGGTTACCTCAGCTGGTGTGCGCACTAACAGCGAGGCGACCGCTCACAGCCAGCTCCTTCGGTTCCACTCACACAGCTCCAATGAGCTTTTCCACAGACTTGTTGTAGTTTTAATTTTCACAGTTTTAGACTGGATGGGATGGGGGTGTTCACCAAGGCAGTGGCTTGGTGCTCGGTGGGTGTGGTGATGTTGACCTTCCTCTACAAGACTGCGAGAAAACAGATACGGATTTCAGATTGGTAGACTGGAGTAGGGGTTCCCGGTCAATGCCAGGGTACTGGAGCCGAGAATTCTGGTAGTCGAACCTTGGACTGGATCAGATCTTTATCCTCTCAAGGATAAGAGATCTTGGAGAGCACAGTCCTCTGGGGATCCTGTCAAGGAGGCTTGAGTACAACCACAGCACAAGTTTGGAACGCATTAAAACTAGAACATTCTAAAATTGTGTTACTCTGTAAAAGGTAAACTCCCATCATCTCATGTTTAATGACGTTTCCTAAAATGGGTTTTTACCTAATGATCACTTTTACCTGGAGTCATTTTGACCCTGCTTCATGCTGGGTTACATACATTTACATACGTTTTGAAGTGAAGGCTGTTATAACCAGATTATTAATAAATGCAAACAGGACTGTAGTTACAAAGTCTCGACACGTGCTCGATCATCCAGCTATGTGCATCCCAAAAAGTTAGAGGTAGCGTTTGAAGCTGAGACTGAAGAAGTCACGTGGATTCAGTGACAAAACGTTTCTCCTACTGAACACGCCACGTCCAGATGAACAGGATCGACTTTTAGGGAGGACTGTAGCTGGATAGCAGATGAGTAAGGAAGTAAGTGAGTTAGGCTAACCGACTGCGTCAGGCCCGCCCTTCGTCACCACTGCTGCTCATTACTTTTATGGTCAGAAATTCTACGGGTCAAGCAGCGGAGGCTCTCCAGGTCAGTGGTTTCAGGCTCTGCTTTTTGCAGATGATGTTGCTCTGTTGGCTTTAGTGTGCCATGATCTCCAGCTGGCACCAGTGTGAAGCAGTGGCGACGACCGTTATCATCTCCAAGCCTAAAGCTGGGCCTTCATCCATCCAAGCATTCCTCTCCAGGTTAGGGGAAGTGCTTGCCGACACTTAGTTGAAATTCAGATTTTATACACTGCGTGTGTGTGTGTGACACGGGAAAGCCAAGGTCAGGTAATCTGAGGTGTCTATCCACCAATCAGGCGTCAGACGAGGAGAAAAATCAGAGAGGCACTATGATGAGGAGAAATGTTATCTGCCAGACAATGGGCATCTCATTTACTGTATTCCCATTTCGGCCCATTTCGGCACGCTTTGCCCAGAGCCTCTTAATATACGCGTTATCCGACTGCGCCGAGGGGGCGGGAGGAGCTGCGAGAGGAGGAGTAGGAGGGGGCGAGGAAGGCGAGACAGACCATTTCAGTGTCAATTTACAGAAATTCCCACCGTCAAAAATGAGAAGGGGAAAAGTGAGAGTACTTCCCATTTTCTTCCCAGATCTTTTAGTTTAATTCAATTGGACCTTTCAATACCATATTTATGACACACAGGAAGCATTCGCCCTATTGCATTATGGGAGGAGGGGAGAGATAAAGATGCTGATTCTTTAAAGCTCTCCGGCACAAAAGGAGATAAAAGCAGATAAAAAGAGGAGTGTGTTTTTCATTGTGAGCGAGGAGAGGATTAAGTCGCTTCATATCACTGCCTGTCAGCGTTCAGGAGACTAAACACGTTTAACTAAACGCCGCTATTTTTGACTTCTCAGGCCGAACTTTAGAGAAGTTACCGTACTCTTCTATCAGCGGAGTTTAACCCTTCAGCTCAAACTCATCCATCAACCTGTTCTAAAATCATTTAATCTGAGAGTTTGGCGGAGTACGAAGGTGATGATTTTAGTGTGATTAATCTTGTGTACACACCACAAAGAAGACTGGGCAAACATTTTAGCATTTCAGCAGAGGAGGACAGAGTGTCACACTCAAGGTCTGAAAGTTTTACCCAGATCACGTTCAGACTCACTTATGAACCCAAAGCTCCACCTGCTCCTAAACCTACCTGAGCAGTTTTAGTGCCTAAACATCACCACCGGAGGCAGGTAGGATCACTGTGATCTCACTGCTTCTCTTCAAGCCTACCTGTGTAGGTTTGGGTCAAATTACACCTCTTGAGTTGGGAGTAATAGAGCGTAACCCGGTGAGCCACGCAGAGGGCCACCTCGGCACGCCCGAGGCAGACAGATGAGTAACAGGTCGGCTGTGATCAAAGAGCCGAGCAGCAGATCTTTTCTTTTCCAGGAATCTCAGTCAATAAGCAGTCGCTAATGTGTCTGACTGAGCGCGACGCACGAATCCATATTTAAATAACGGGGGGAGGGGCGGCGAGCGTTTCCTTCGGCAGATTCAGAGCGGCTTCCTGCGCCTCCCTCTGCAGGCCTTCCTCACAGAGCAGCGCAGACGGGATGCCAAACGCGCCATCGGAAAATGGCACATTCCCACACTTAGCGGCACCGCGTGATGGCTCCAGGCGCCACCTTTGTCTCAATCGCAGCAATGACTAAAATCGAGCATTGTAACGTGACACCCTCGATTTCATGCAACGTGGTGGATTATGGATATGAATTGAACGCTCGGCTCTTTTTTGTGTTCCAATTTCCCCAATTAGGATTTTCTGCCTTCATAATGACACAAAGTGTTCTCTTAGTCAAATCAGTGACAGCTATTTATATGAGCGCTAATCTCTCAGCCAGCTCTGAACTGCCAGAAAAGAGGGACAGCTTTCAAAGTAACGCCAGGAAACAAAAGCACCGCAGCTCTCTGTCTGTCTGCGTCCATCAGAGCCGGCCAGGAAGGGCGCACAAAGAGCTGTTTAAGACAGCTCATTTGGTAAATAACCCATAACACCGTGTTCACTACCAGTTAGGCTCAGAATAAAATGTTCAAATAAGCAGCCCTCCCTCCACCAGCGCCGGCTCATTCCTCTCTGTCGAGCGTTTCAACAGAGCAGGGCATGAATGTCTGACGAGTAGGCTATCATCCAAGAGATCATTAAGCACAAGGGTTGAAGTGCCATCTTCAGTGCCATGGCAACAGGGTTGCGAGATGAGATAAAAACAATGCGAGGCAGGAGGCAGGAGACAGGAGGCGGGGCGGGCGCTCATTGATCGATGGCTCTCTCTCTCCCCCTTCAGAGGCCAGGAGCAGGAAGGGGAGGGGGAGGAGGAGGGGGGAGGAAGGCCGGCAGCTTCGGGGCTTCGTAGGTGCACTAACAGAGGGAGCGGTCTCTGTTCAAAGCGCCGATTGTTTTCCACACGAGGGTCTAATTGAACGTGTCAAACAGAGCGTTTGCACGGGAACGATTATCCTTGCTTTGCTGCAAAAGTCCGTCTAAAACCAACATGGCTGCCACCTCCCGGCCTCGCCGGACTCCAGGTTCTTTCTCCCCGCGTTCCAGCTGTTTGCAGCACGATAGAGGTGAAGCGAGAGGAGCGGCTGAATTATCTGGCGCAGCTGTCAGCACCCTTCGCGGTTTCGTGCCGCAGCTCGGCGGGGGCGCCGTCGGGTTACAGCTCGGCTCGTTTGCCTTTTCTCCCTTTAAATGAGAGCAGGAACGCTTTTCAAAGTGCGCGATAAGCCCTGCGCATCCAGCGCCCCCTCCCTCCCTCGCAGAGACACGCAGTTTGGGAAGTTGCTCTCTCCCAACACGTGCTAATCAATCTGTGGAGAGCAATCTGTCAGGAAATCTTTAGCTTTAACCGCGGATGAGGCCCTTTCTGTGGGGCAGGGCGCTGCAGGGACTTACCAATAGCTGTCTTTACGCCTCCCGGAGTGTCAATAAGGATTATGAGAGCGAGCTTTTATCTCTTCAAACATGCAGACCAGTCACTCATTTAAATGGATGAACAATTCAGGTCTGCTCAATAAATAAAAAAAGAATATACTTCCGTAAATACATTCAAATCCCAACTCTATTCAAATTCCAGCAACCATATGCTTCATTTAAGATCTAATCTGCCTTTTTCTATTTCCGCCAATTCAGCGAAGGGAAATCTTTGTACACGTACTTGTTTAAGACCTCAAAGGATAAACACACACTACCTATTGTTGATGGCAATGCACCTTTATCCTCAACTTAAGACCCCGGGCTCCTTTGAGAGCGCTGCTGGCAGATGCCGTATGCAAAGCAGGTGCACGCAGGGAAAACGTGCCTAACAAAAGAGACATTATTGCATTTCGCAACCTCCCAAAAAGACGAGCAGAATATTAAAGGTGACACAACTGTATTTACACATCGTTTCCCGCACACCTAAAATAACCTCGTTTCTATCTCGCTCTATCAAATAAAAGGCAGGCAATAAAAATGTGCCAAGAGAAGAACAAATAAAAGCAAATTTTGACATTTTGCTTTTTGACGCCTTCCATTTATAGGTCAGAGGAAACACCGGCCGACCTCTCATTGTTTTTTAAATGCCATTTTGTAAGGCTGGGAAGCGGGAATTAATTAATGCGTGGGTAGCTGCCACTGTCAAGAGGCGGCACATTAAAATCAATGATTAATAAATTCAAAACACACAACAAACTCAGCTGGGAGATGAAAATAGTATTGTGCGCTCCATAGGAAGCGGCCCCAGCGCGCGTCCTCCCACCGAACCGAGCGGCCACTCAGATGGCTAATGGAAAGTAGCCGGTGCCAGCTGTGTGCCTATGAATAAAATCACTTTAATTAAAGGAATTACAATGGGAAAGGAACTGGGAGTGTGTGTGAGTGTGAGACACCCTTTCCTGTCGATACCACTGCACACACACACTCACACATCACGAAATCCCATAAAGACTTAAAATAACAGAGAGCCTTTGTGCTTGCATTATTAAATAGGCCTAATCCACACATGCTCCATTGTACCAAACAGCTTTAAGATTTACAAATGTGTCGCCCTCAGTGCGCATCATACTCCAGGATACAGATACCACAGCGGCATCTGCGAGCGTGACACCCACTGACAAACAAAGACCACCGCGTCCCCGACAAATCACAAATCCCAACGCGCAATTAAACCAGGTATTTGTTTGCCTAAGCCGGGACAACGGAGCGAAAGCAGGACGAGATCCTGCCGGTTTGTTGGGGGTGAGAGGGCAACAAGAGTACCTTTATTTAGACACCAGGATGTCTCTGGGCTGAACTTGGCGCCTGAAATGAACCCAAGTTTGATTATTACAAATAATCTCTTGCTATACCGCTCAGACAGTGACAAACGCAGGCATGTTGCATTAGAAGTCAGGGCATCAAAAACAGAAAGTAAAGAAGGAAAGAGAAGACAGAGGGCGCCAAGGTCGATAGTATGTCACACAGTTTTTCAAAAAGAAAGGTAGCTTGCTCTATTCCTGTATTCCAAAACTTTCAGATTGATTTATTTTTGTTGCTACATGGCCTGCTTTTATCTAGCTAGCTTAGTAAAAATAATTACTGAACTATGATTTACATCCAACAATCTCTGCTGTCTCCGGGTTATCATATCTCATAGACAGAGATTCAGCTGATGTTATTAATATAAATAAAATGCCCAAGAAAAAATAATATAACATTGAACTAGAGAATGCATTTTCTGAAGAAACTGCAGTGTGGATGCTCATAGTTGTCATCAAATGACTCCAAATGCCAAGATCTGAACCACCTGTCTACTGAAGAGAAATCCACCAATCGAGCAGAAGCCTGAATTCAACAGGCCAATCAGAATGTCTGAATATCTGCACAATACCTGCTGTGTGTGTGTCTGTCTGTCTCTTCTTGGTTGCATCTACTGAAAATCTCTGTAAGGTTTAAATCTCCGGGAGCTTGACTTCAAGGTCAGAACTTTTTCACGGTTCACGGTCGGTTCGACCCAGCATTTTGTATTTTCTATGTTTTCATTTATTTTCCTGGAATTATGGAGTGCTTTGGGGTCTCTCTGGGGTTTTGGTGGTTTATTGTTTATTATTATAGTGATTCTCTGTTGGGGTTCATTTGTAGGGATTTGTGTGAGTGTCGTTTCTGTGCCTAGTCTGCGTCTTCATGTAGTGTGTTCTCGTTTCCTGTTTTATTGTGAAGGTCTGCGTCTCATGTGAGTGTTTTCAGTTTGCTCCCCGGGTCTTGTTAGTGTCATTAGTCCCAGCTGTATTCCCCACCTGGTTGTAATCTCCCCGTGCTTCTCTGTGTGTATTTAAGTGGTGTCTTGTCTCATGTTCGTCGCTGGTCCGTCTGTGCTACTATGCTGTCAACCCTGTACCACTCGTGTGTGTTCTCCCTGCGACCTGCCTGCATCTCCCCCAGTTCTCCCCTCGTGTGTGTGTTTTATTAGCTGTTTAGCTGTTCCCAGTTTAGTTAGTCTCCTGTCCCATTGCCATTTTGTTATTATCCTATGTTTAATAAATCACCATTTCACTTGCACATGCCTGCATTTGGATCCTCCTTTACATCTCCACACAGCTCACCCTCACCGAGCCGTAACAAATACACATTTATAAACAAACAACAATTAGCTAATGCTAAATGCTCGTTTGTTTAACATCAAATTTATTTCCAATTTGTATAGAATTAGGTCTGATTGAAGGACTGATGTGATGGTAAGGTCTCTGCTGCTCTGCTTTGATTTTGTTTTTTTTAGTTTTTTTTTAAAATTTTCATAAGAATTGCTAGTTCCCCTAGAGCTTTGGCCACCCCAACTATCAGGTGATTGATTCCCTATGAGCAAGCAATTAGCGACAGTGGTGAGGAAAAATTTCCTTCCAGGAAGAAACCTCAGACAGAACCAGGCTCAGAAAGGGACAGCCATCTGCCGTGACTGGTTGGGTGGGGGGAGTGAAAATTTTAAAAAAGCCAAAGGGATAGTTTTTAGGGCAGATAAAGTAATTGCGGGCCAGGGTTGAAAAAGGGATGGCGAAGAACCTGTGTGGGTGTTATGCGCTGGTTTGGATCCAAGGCCAACATCTGTTTAATCAGGCTAACAAATAAATGTTGCCCTCTTTCAGGTCCTCTCCTATTCTTCAGCACTTGTTCGAGGTCATCAAGACAATTAAGTTTTAAATGTCGAGTATGTTGGTATGCATAATCTATCTCGTCTTCAAATGGGTCCTTGGTCTTTAATGTCCAGCGCTGTTCATTGCCGTTGTCTTCCACGAAATAGTAATCTGTGTACCAGCCAGAGTCTAGAACATGATCTGGGAGTTGACCCTGAGTTTCAATAATCATCTTTAAAATATCATATTCATTATTCCCAGGGTAGAGTTTCACCCCTGTAGCTAGCTCCACAGCTAGCAGCCCCAGAGACCACATGTCTGCTGCTTCATTAAATGGAATACCAAGCATAACCTCAGGTGCCATGTAACCAAGTGTCCCCACACAGTCACCAGGAAGCGTTGCAGAAGCGGGACATGCGAGGCCAAAGTCTATAAGTTTGACTTTGATGGGAGACTCATTGCGGTCCACAACCATTATGTTTTCAGGTTTGATGTCAGCATGGACTATTCCCAGATTACGCAGGTGGTATAGAGCATTTGTGAGCTGATATAACACTGGCCTCAATTCGCTTATATTGAGACAATGGGTATTCCTGCCCCGTATGTACTGTGACAGGCTTTGATCTAGGAGCTCAAAATTTAAGCAGATCAGGTCGGCATCTTGGAAAAAACCGTTCCATTCAACAAAGTTGGACTGATCTGTATCCAAGGCTTGCAGCTGCGCCAGGATGAACATTTCTATTTTTGCCTGTTGCAGAATTTCCGGGTCGCTCTTATTGACCTTAATAGCCACTACTTGGTCAGTTGTTGTATCGCGACATTTTGTTACAACACAAAAGGCCCCTTGTCCAAGGAAACCCTCT
>VUQR01002864.1:10604-28001 GCA_015108515.1 Hemichromis elongatus
CCAGCCAAAGCCCCCCCCCCCCCCCCTTCCAGAGTACTTAGAAGAACTGCACTATCATTTAAAATTGTTTTTACATTCAAGGGTGTCAGCATGTCAGCATAAGTATAGTATTAGTTTTTTTGCAGTTCTTTTGAGCGAGAGGGAAATATCAGGGATATCTGTCATTCCTCGGCACACAAGTCATGCGATGTATCACCTCCTGCGAGGCCTTCTTTAAAGCTAAATGTCCACAGTCTAATAACTTACTGGAGAGGCAGTCCAAGCCTAGTGATTATGTAGCATTAATATGGACAGGTTAGAAAGGACATCTGCAATAAGCGCTAGCCGTCCGCAGAGGGGACAGAACTGCTGGTTAGTCGAGCCCCTTCAAGTCGACGGCGACGTCGTAGCACGGCGACAAATTCTTGTGCAGGAGGATGTTATGTAGACAGATGCCATCAGACCCCCAATAACGCTGGCTTTGGTGTCAGATGCTGATCGCACACTGTGAAAACTAGCAGGCGCCCGCAAGAGGAAAAATGCTATCAGTACATCTGGGAGGAAAAGTGAGGAGGTTGATTGGTTGAGGTTGAGGCTGTTGTGTTGTTAAGCTGATCAAGAACATGTGGATAATGAGTTTCCCTTAAAAGCTGTTTTTATGATATTAAAAACCACACACAGTCACTAGGTGAATGTCACCAACAGCACAACCTAGTGGTCAGGTGTTTTGCACTTCATTATAAACTAATCTTTTTCCTCCTATGAGGGATTGAGCAACCCGCCGGTGCACTGCTCTGGATTTTTACCTCTCACGATGATGTTTTGTAGGCAGACAGGTGTGACTGCATACCTGTCTTTGTGTCCGTGTGGGTGCGCACGCACTCTCACCTGATTGTGTGTGTTGACAACAGACAGCAGTTCGATCAGAGGTTTACAGACACATGTGTCGCCTCTGCTCAAACAGCCATCGCCCAAATCTCAGTGTTCTGAATGTATGTCTGTTTTTTTGTGTCACTGTGCTCACCTATCTTTGGTCTGCACCGCAGCAACAAAAACAGTCTTTGTCCCCCTCCTCCTCCCTCCTCTCTGTGCAGCCAGCCCCATTCAAGCATGTGACAGTAGCCGCTTCTCCGCAAGCTGGGTTAATAATACCACGGCCCGGACCTGCTTGACGTGTTTGCACCTCCAGCCTGAGAGCAATACTTTGTGTACTTGACACCAAAATGTAGCCGAGTAAACGTCACAGTTGAGTAACTAGTTTTAAATAAGTCTGATACGTCCCCTGTTCTGATGCAGATTGATGCCAACCGCCACTGACAACCAGCTGTTCTGCGCGCACACACACACACACTCTCTGAAACCTGTGCTATTCTGAACACTGAATGACACCTTGCTTTTAAAATGTTTTTTAAATATATATATCCCAGGATTTTTACTGTATCCACGAGGTACACTGTAAACAATCTCTCCTTTTTCCACCTGCGTTGTTGAATGTGTGACGCTGTTTCAAACAGGAAACCAGCATGTCCACCTGCTCGACAAAGCCATGATTAACGGTTTTCTTTTTTGTTTATTTGTCTTTTTTTCTTCATTGGACTAAAATCAGTGCTTGTGATGTGATTGGTTTCTCGAGAACTTATTGAGAAGCACTTTTTTTTTCTTTTAAGATCCGCCCACTGAACGTAAAGGAAGAGGAAACAAACCAGTTTACAGGCCTTTCGATGTCAAACTGTGAGCTAAACTGTGGCTTGCATAGCTGTGCGTCCACGTGCTGAGAAATAAATGTTACACTTGTACAGATGTGTCCTCTTATACCTCACACTGTTCCCCCTGAAGAGCGTGTATATTGTTAAGAGGAGTCTCTCTCTGTCTCTCTGTATATCATCACTCTGTGTGGCATGTACTTCATAAGCCCCATGCTGTAAACCTCCTGGAGAACTATTTTTTACCTGTTGTACATTGTGAGAGTTTATTTTCTGCCCTCTTGATAAAGCTGACATGGGCACTAAAGTCGTCAGTGTTTTTTTGTTTGTTTTTTTTGGTCACCCAAATAAAATCTTACTGTGTAATTTGTACTTTTTCGACTCGGAGGCCTGAGACACGAGAAAGGATTCTATTTGTTAAGTTTGTTTTTATGCAGCACATTGCAGCACCCACTGTCTTTATTTTCCTATTGCACATCTACTGAGTATGCTGTTGATATAACAGCATATTACGATTTAAACTTGTTACAAGACATATCCATGTACATTTGTAAATATGTAATTCTGACTTGTATGTAAATTGAAAAGCAGCTTTAATAAAGTCTGAAATGGTTTCCTCTATTGAAATAAGCCTTTTTTCTCTATTATTATTATTATTATTATTAATTTATTCGTTTTAAAATATCTTTAATGGTTAGCTGTTTATTTTTGAAGTCGGCTAAAAAGAGAGAGAGAGAGAAAAATTGACAGTGGAATTAATTATTAAATCTGATCCGGAAGTGTAATTTCAACCACATGGTTCATTCCCTCCAATAGGCTTTTATTCCAGTTTAGACTATCATGATTCAGCCTGGGGTTCGTTCCAATAAGTACTGCTGCCGACCTTGAGGTCTTTTTTTCCGCTTAGTTTCGCTCTTACACGTAAACCCAACGTCATCAAAGTACTTTCTGATGTATCTCCAGGTAACTGTACTAAATATATGCTTTTGTGAATATACACGATGCAGTAATACTTCAGCCAAGGCCGTAAGCAGCGCTTGAAGTCAGAGGATGTGAACGAGAATCAGCCGCGGCTGGAAAGATACAGATTTATTAAGCTAGCAAGCGTAAGCCACACAGGAAGTGACGCGAGTTGCACCTCAAATTAAAAGTTTTTATGAAGCTTCAATTTAATAGAGGACTTCCTGGTTGAATTCATAAATACAGCCTCATTTAAATTTCGCCATCGATAGCGTCCACTTTAGTTTATAGCACAATCGTGCTTCTCCTCTTCCCTCCAAAGAAATGAGGGGCCGCCGGTTATTTTACTATGACAGCGCAATCCGGAAGTCCTTAATCTCTCCGTTTTTGCTAACTTGGCAGCACACTGGAAAGCGACCAGATGGAATTCAGCACTGCCTTCTTAACAGATTCCACACATTTTAAATTGTTTCGCACACATTTTTAGCCGACTTTCCTGCCGACAAACAGCCCTGGCGTGAGCACAGGCGTCTATCTGGGAGCTTCGGCTGCGCTGTGAACCGGGACAGAAGCGGTCAAGACGTTTACAGATCCCCCCCCACCAAACATCTTCCCACTGTAAGTATTATTTCTAGGCTCTACTGTCGAAGAGCAATAGCTTTCAGATAACCTAATGCTCATATATGACTGCCCTTTGTAACTTAACTCGGTGTTGAAACATCGGTTTTGTTGATACACGAGAAAGCCCCAACGACCTTTTCTGCAGTTTTCATGAAAAGATGCAGACAACTGTGGCTAGCTTTGGAAATCTGTCAAACAAAAAAGAAGAGGGGAGTTTGGCCGGAGGCGAGAGGGGTGTAGCCTTTATTAAATCACATTGTCTGGGACTGTTAATGCGGCCTTATGTGCTGTTTACTGCTGTCAGGGTTATAAGCTCTTATTACTCTAAACAGCGTCGTTAGCGGAGTCTTTAATTCCTCGGGAGTTCATATACAGTGCGTGTATTTTGTTTTTGTTTCCCCTCTCCTCCCTCCTTTATTACTTTGAACGACTAGGACCAGGTCAATTCGAATAATTACAATCTAACGTCCGGGTTTGGATTTCAAAGTAAAATAATAGTCATAAACTCGTCATTGAGTTACTGCTTTATGCAGCTATTAACTTAATCAGTTTTTACAAATTTGATTTGTTTTTTTCATTTGATCATATGACTTTTAAACAAATCAAAGACTCTTTAGGTTTTTGTAGTTTTTTAAAAGCTTCACAATGATTTTATATTTTCGTCATTTTTTTTTATATTTAAATAGTGTCAATACTGCCAATTTACAACAACAACCATAAGTTGCTTTATATTCAAGGGAAAATATCCTACAATATTGTAAAGATCAGACAAACCCCTGATAAACAAACACTTGGTGACAGTGGGAATAAAAACTCCTGTTTAACAGGAAGACACCTGTGGCAGAACCTGGGTTAGGGAGGGGCAATCATCGGCTGTGAAGAGAGAAGAGTGCAGGACAAAAGGCAAATTATAGGGAAAAAGAATTATTAATGTCTAAAAGGTAGTTTTTTTGCAAAGTGAATAAATAATTGCCAAGTTAAATGTCTGTTGAGATAATAGTTGCACTGATAATATCACATGGACGTTAGTAACCTACAGTATGAGCAAATTAAATGATGTTCCCCAATGGCACTGGCCAATGTTTATGTACAGTATCAGATCAGGTCTGTGCCAGATAAATGTTCAAAGAGAGTGTGAAAAGGAGCTCAGAAACCTTAAATCTAGTAAGTAAATCTGGAACAGAGATCCCTGACACTGAATGAAGAATAAATAACAACAAAAAAATGAAACTAAACAATATTAGAGAAATTTAAATTTTAAGAATTGCATTCTCCTAAAAATCTGGCTCATCTTTCATTGCTGGTTCCAGCCCTCCGTTTATCTTTAATGCAATACAACAATTTTAAGTACACTCTCTCACAAAGCTGTCTTCCATAGTCTTGTTTCATGACTCACTCTCATGCTTTTAATTTGAAAGCGGACTACAACATATGTTGTACTATTGTGAGTAAATCCACTGGCCTTGATATATCAAGTAAAAGCTTCTCATAGAGGCTATTTGATTGCAGTATTAACCTGTAATGACTCTGCACTTAAGTGCAACAATCTTCATATTGTCCTAAATAAGAAACTACATTATCGTTGTGGTTTCTCGGACTGTTACCTTTCACTAGCGTTAACCTGGTGTGGATATTTAACACCAGTAATGTCACAAAGCAGTCCATGTGAGTCATAACGACTCCATCTAGCCTGGCTGTTATGTCCTCTGTCCTCAGCAGGTGATAACCACTGAGAGCACAAAGACATAACTCAGTCTTAAATGTTACAGATGTGCCCTGTATGCTTCAGTGAAGTGCATCAAGTGCAGGTAAGGATCAGAGTTTATACTAATATTAGGTTGGTCCTGCCTAACGATCTCTTTGGAGCAAGGAGATTTTGTTTGATGATGTCTGGTCTTTCAGTTCGCCTTTCCTTGTGAATGTAATTAAAGGAAACAACTCTTTGCAGTCAGAGGTGGGCATACATTCTCATTTCTTTGTCAGGATGCTGACGGAAGACCAGCTTTGTCAAATTTACTTAAAAAAGCCCTGAAACCGTGCTACTATATACCTGTGTGTCTACACTTTGATCTTATGACTGATAGATGTGTTCCAGCTTCGTCAGACGTGAACCTTCTAGGCAATGCTTTGTTAGATTTATTGCAGTTGATCTTAATCACTTAGCTAATGCTAACAGCAACAATTCATGCTGAACGAGTGGGTTATTGTCCTGGCTGCTCCTCCTTCAGCGCTTGCATTCCTGTTGCATGTGTTAGTAGTACATCGTGAATGGCTCACATTCCTGGCAAAATAATAGGATGTCACCTTTCTCTCTTTTTTTTTTTTAAAAGGCTGTGGTGATTCTTTGCATTGTTAGGAAATGCCTCAGGCTTATTTGAATGAATTTGCTAAGAATTCCTGAGCAGAAGGTTAATTTATTTTAACAAATCATAAAGTGTGCGACGAGTTGCCCCACTGCTTCCCCCTGTTCTCATCACAAGCCATGAAATGTCCAGCTTGTATTCGCTCCTCCTGCCGCCTGAATGGCATGTAGGTGTGACAGATCGCTACGTCACTATCTCCAGCTCCTGCCGTGGATCGCTATCTTGCTACGCTGGAATGTCACCGATTAGTCACCAGAGCCGCCCACTGCCATGCAGTTTTTTTTTTACAGTGATTGTTACTATAATCCAGCGCTGCAAAAGGCAGCTGTTTGCTGAGGGCAGTGCCAGGAGAGTTATGACTAATATGACTGTTAGTCATTTTTTAAATGCATTGCCGTATGACACAAATTATTTAAAAGCCATTATTAGAAGGTTCTGTGTTCAGCAAAAGCAAACACTCTGTCCTGTTTAGTGTTTAAAAGAGAGCAAGGTCCTGCCTGTGGATCTGCCTGAAGCGCTGATTTGTAAGTGGGCAGCAGTTCTGATATATTTTCTGGGGTTACCCCATTAAAGGCTTTGACAATTAAGAGTAAATCTACTAAATAATTTTCAAGCAAATCAGCTAGGGTCATTAAAAATCTGAACAATGTTTTTGCCTTTCTGTTTTTTGCTGTTTTATGTACACTAGAGTTCATTAATTGATTTCTGATATATGGCTTATAAAAAGACGTTTGCAGTACTCTAACAGAGAGGAAACGACAACGTTAAAATGGTAGTTTGAGTATCAGGTATACTAACAATTCACAACAACAGTTCATGTGTGTTTTAAATTTTAAGGTAAAGATCTTATAATAGAAGAACATGGTTGAAACACCAATATGACCAAATAATGATATCTGTAGTGGTCTTAAAGATTCTATATCAGTCGGGTTCTACTTTAATATCAGATAAACAATTTATAAGTGGTAGCATTTTAGTGAAAATACAATTGGTCCTAGTATTGAACCCTGAGGGACTCCATATTTTGATAGTGAGGAGAGAAATGGTCTTATTTCAGAAGAGATAGTTCAGGAAAACTACAACTACACAACAAATACATTTTATAATCAGTCAGATATGCATGTAGTGCATTAGGAAGCGAGTTGACTCAAATGTACTGAGTGACTCCTCAGCACAGCGGTGGTTAAAGTGACAGTAAAGGCCCATATGTCAGCATCAGTGGTCTTGATTGTAGATAATCCAGGAGAAATCTGCTTATGGCGCAAATGGGCCGTCATTTGGTGCTATGTCTACACTCAGCTGCATATTGTGACAGCGAGACAGCAGGAGAAGGCGATCGGCCTGTTTCTGTCGGGTCCTAACATAATAAGATTGTCAGTATACTTTGATATGTCACAAGACATGCCGTACCATCTTTATTATATTATACCATGCCATAACGCAGGGATCTGATAAGTTTTAAGCATGTGATATGAGTTTGCAATGAAGCTGAACAAAAAGTTTTCATTTAGCAAACGGACAGGCAAATATATCAAAGACTACTGAACGACTGAACTCTAAAGATTATTTATGTTTGTCTTATAGTAAACTGACTATTCAAGCAAAGAATCTATACAATGAACAGCCCTGGATTTGTATTTTTCATTCATTGGTTTACTAAAATAAGAGTCCGGTAAGTAAATTATAGATTTAATCTAAAAAAAACTGTTTAGTTAAGTGATTTATCCTTCCAGTTACTAGAATATATAAAAGAATTGATAAAGAGAAATAAGGGATAGACTGATTTCATGGAGTAGCAGTAGAAACATTCAAATATCTCCTTATTTACTCCTTACAATATTGATGATCTAATCTTGTTTTATGCAGGATTAATGGTCCTACGTTGGTGTCCTAATGCAATGAAGAGAGAGGAATTGTGGGAGTCTGTGCAACCCCTTTACATTTATACAAAAAACCCATCTTTTCAAGGAATTCACATGCTGTTTGAGCCACACTGCTTACATAGACAAGTTTAAATGGGGGCGCCAGTCCTTTAGAACCAAAATAAAAGTATATCTATATAGGTTCTCAGTCATTCAGGTCATGGCACTCTTAAGCGCTACTAATGAAGGCAGCTGAATGTCTTTTTGGTTTATAGAGACGTTTGACCTTTCATCCAAGAAGCTTCTTCAGCTCTAAAACCAATTGGGAGTCCCAGATGTTTAATCCCTAGTGGCATTGCCCCCCCTTGGGGTGGTGGTCCTCAGTCATTGACCCATCCTGTAAAAGTTATTAAGAGTCACATGAGCCAAGATGTGAATCAAGGCATGGCTCATTTACCGTCAGATCAAATAGAAGTCCAGTTGCCTTAACCCGTTAAGACTGTTTTTAAGGGGACATACTGCTGTGCTGCAATAATAGATGCAAGCATTATTAACCCTGTTGCACATGCTTGTACCTACCTGGTTAAAAGCTGAAATAATGCCTCATAATCTTACTCAAATTAAAACCTTGACTTATATACTGTACATGTGTATTTGGATTAAAGCTCATTTAGACGGTTGTGATTAGTTGAAAAATTCATATTTTTCATAGGAACCTCTCAGGTGAGCTTATACCTAAGCTAAGCAGCTAGCAATGTGCGCTCGAGGCCAGCAGGCACCAGATTAATTCCATTACATAACATTTAGTCAGTCTTAAGAAGGGTGCAAGTGAAAATGAAGACTTTAGAGTAATCAGCTGCTTAAGCTTTCCAAGACTCAAAAGACATGTTATTAGATGATTAAAAGGGGCCCTTCTTTAATAATCAGAAACACTTAGTTAGAGCTGCAGGAACGAGGCCGGACTGGGAGCACTGCTCGGCTGGTTATTACCTGACGCATCGGCCTGCAGTGTGATTAGATTAGAAAAGCGGGAAGGCGTTGTTTGCAAGCACGGTTCCCCTCTTTTCATTAGCACTTCCTCATTGCCAGTTTATCCTTCGACAAATATTGACCTGACTAAAGTTTTTCCATCATTATGTCATCGAAAGATAAAGTGAAACTCAAGTAGCCTTGTTGTGTTTGTCACCTGTTCCTGGATGGACTTTAAAACGGCTCACTTTTCACCCACTGCGCACCTTGGTATTCGAATGACATAAACCTACAGAAGAACATTTTTCACGGAGGGGTTGGTATTTCCAGGATTTCATAGACCTACCAAAATACATGGTAGTGGGTTAGACAGCATAATAATAGTGTACTAAATATGGATATAATGAGGAAGCTCTTTTTGCTGGTAGGCAAATAAGGTAATTTAATGCTTGTAACAGTACAATCTATGTCTGCCTAATTATGTTATTATAAAAGCATGCCAATACCTTAAATACAGCCTTGCTGTATATTAGACATGTACGTTAAACCATCCATGTTTAGCAAAAAGCTAAAAAAATTTTGAGGGACTAAAGCTTCTCTTCTGTCTGAAGGTCTCCTTGTGGACCTTCTGATGGGGGTGTGAATAAGATATTAGCAGCTTCTTGACGATACATTTTGACTTTCCCTTTGATAGGAGGCATGATTTTCCCATGTCACTGCAGTCTTCCCTCTCTGTGATTCATCTGCTTCAGAATAAAGAATCAAAATCAGTAACAGAGCTGACTTTAAAGTACATGAACATAGCTGAGCGGAGGCTGTGTGAGCTGAGATTGTCTTTTGTCTGGGGAAAACCTCGTGATTCCAATCCAGGCTGTTTTCTTGTTGTTTTGTTTTTTTTGTTTTTATTTTATTTGCAGGCGTCGAATCCCTTGTGCAATTTTCCCCTTTCCTGAATAATGCGAAAGATGACATTTTAGCTTCAATGTTTCTTTCAACTCCTACTTTTTATCAGTCTGAGGAAAGGACTCACCGCTCTGCTCAAATATCTCTGGAATGCATCAGCTTACTTTCCTTATTTCGCCTTTGTCGCACCAGGACCTGCAGCAGCTGTAAACTGTCATAAGGCCTCGCGAAGGACGGCGCCTTTTATGACAAATCTGAAGTTGGCCGTAAGTGGCCAGCTCGGTGGGCTCATTGTTATGTAATTAGATGTGTTTATAGGGGGAAGGATTGAAGTAATAACGCTGTCGGCACGCCTACACGGATTTATTTTACGATCATCAGGGGAAATCAGGCTTTACCGTCACAGCTCTTTATTGGTCTTGTGATTTTAAGTGGTGCACACATCTGCCGGGCTAAGTGGCATTTGAAGAAACAGATACGATGTGTGTGTTTGTGTGTGTGTGTGTGTGTGTGTGTGTGTGTGTGTGTGTAGACTTGGTTAGGGGAAGTTCCTGTTGTATCTGATAATGAACAAGTCAAAGAGGTTTTTGTAGCTCTGTGGAGAGTTTTTTTCCCCTTGGAGGGTAGAATACAGAGCCAAAGTCAGAAACTTTTTTAATAAACAGTCTCAACAAGTCAAATAAATATACATAACTGTAGGTCTCACATAAGGCTCTGTCATATCAGGCCTTAACTATTTAAAGTTTTAGGCTCCTTTAAGCTTCCAGTATGTGACACGCTGCAGTCTCCAGAGATGAGTTACTGTCCTGATATGCTTTAGGGCCTCATTTGAACTTATACTCATTTTAAGCTTCATATTTTTATTCCAACTCATTATAAAGGAGTAGATTTACTTACTCTCAGTTTTAAAAAAAAAAAAGAAGCTTTATTTTGCATTGTTGAAGCCTTGATGTAGCCTCTCAGTTCACTCCAAAAGCTGTTTTGGCTCCTTTCCCTTTAAGACAACTTTCTTCTGATTGGTTATCAATATCAGACAGAAGGTTTAAATAATATGTAGGCGTGGCTTCTGTGCTTACAGTTATGTCTGCATCATATGGAGTTATGAAAACGGCCTTGAGCTCAGAGCTGTCTGAAACCTGAGCTTTTGGCTCAGGGGGATTACTCGTGCACAGACTGACCCCATTACTTTAAACTTTGTTCATGTTCAAAAAAAGACATCCACCGTTATAACTGTACAGATATGAAAGAGGATAACAAAGTAAAAATGAAAAAAAAAGCTCAGTAGATCCAGCTGAAGCAATTTTCTCCTCCAGAAAACACTGCGCAGGTGTTTTTCCAAGGACTACCTCTGGCAGTGACTTCCGAATCCAAACATGGATTTGTGCTTACAAGCATCTCATGCAGTTTATTAACACTTCATATCATAAATACTGTCACCCCGCATGGACACAGTCACTTTAACTTTTCACTGTTAATGCTTTACAAAGTATAGTGTAGACGGAGGCTTTAACATTCAGACAATTTGGCTTCTAGCATCAGTTCTAGATGAATCTCTTGTGAGCAAGTGGCCGAGGAGACGGGGAAAGGAGGAGCAGAAGTGTTTGGTGAAGAGGAGAAGAAAGAGAGGATGAAATGAATGAAGGATGGAGCGGATGGAGGGAGGAATGACGGTGGGAGTTAGGGTTAATGCCCTTTTACATTCCCAGATGAGGATTAGCAGTCACAAGTTCTGTGGCTGTTCCTGACCTGGCCTGGATTTTGAAGGCCACTGCTGCCTCCTGGATCCTTTAATATGCTCACAGACTCTGTCATGAACAGCCTCTCTCACTTACCCGACATACCCAGCAACAACTATATTTATGTGGGGTTTTTCTTGGCATTTTAGCTTAAAAACCAACAGCTATATTTGTGAACCTGTGGCTGAATAAGCAAATACTGAAAGTCCTGTTAGGTGCTTGGCATTGTGTACAACGTCAGCTTAGTGCGCAGTGTGGCTGCAACAGATTGCTAGTAGCATTGTTGGTAGCATGACTGACATTCTGGCGAAGGGCAAATCACAGCTTGGCACCTACTTTGAAGCACATAAACTAGAATTGCAGGTTGCAAACAGTCTTGAGCTGTCGAGATGAGAGTAACTAATGTAACCCAAGGGGTGTAAACTAACTACTATGCTCCATACCAGCTTTGGATTTTGTTGGTCTTTACTAGAGAAGACTTGCATGATTCACCTTGTCCTGCATCATAGCTCATGTTCTGACTAAAAGGAGCGGATTTAGCTTCCTTCTGCCTTCCTTTAAATCTGCTTTTTCCTCTTCCTCATAGACTGAATGTTTGAACAGCAGGTTGCTCACATTGCCTTGTTTTTAGTGGTTAAAAAGATAAAAGGTTTGATTCTAAAGCTTCCTGAAATAAAGAAGCTTTTAGGTTTTTTCTATGGGCAGGATGGTTTTGTCACATTGCAACTGACCTTGAAAAATCTGAGTTATTCCTGAATCGAGACAGGAAAGCAGTTTAATTCAACAAAAAGCTGATCAGAGGCACTTTGTATTTTTAGCTAAAGAAACTAAAGAACAGAATCAGAAGATCCGAGTGAGAAGCACTAGGTGATGTTGGGGAGGAAGAACTCACTTTTAGAAGGACGAGACCTCTGGCAGAAGCAAGCTCAGGGATAGGCTGGTATCTGCCACAGTCATTTGGACAAAACAAATGCAACATTACCACGTAAATGGACTGGTTCTTATATAGCACTTTTCTACTCTATGTGAGCACTCAAAGCGCTTTATACAACTAGTTCATTCACCCAGTCACACAAGCTTCTCTCACTTTTTAGAAACTTTTATTCAATTATACGTGCAACCTTAGTATCTTGCCCAAAGATATTTGGCATGCAGACTGAAGCAGACTGGGATCGAAGCACCAACCTTCTAGTAATCATGTGACTCTACCACCTGAGCTACAACCCCCCCCCACGCAGCAGCAGTAAAAAGGTTTGAGTGGGGAAGGAATATTCATTGCATCATGGGAGATCCCCCAGCAGAGAGACCCTATAGCAGCACAAGTAACGTTTGACGTTGAATTGTGTGTCATAATATGACGGAGATGTCATGTTACAGTGCAGTTTGGACTCCCCTACTTTTAAATCTTAAGATTATTTAAACTGTTATTAAAGTACAGAAACTACTGACTTGACTATACCTACCTTGATGGTTTTTGCGACTGCACTTGGGGACACATTGAGAGTTTTAGCAGTTTTCTGGACTGACTGGTCTTCAGTTCTTAGTAATGATGGACTGTTGTTTCTCTTTATTAAGATGATTTGTTCTTGCCCTAATATGATTTCTAACAGTTGTCAAACAGGGCTGTCAGATATGTACCAATCTGACGTCTACACATGTATATGGTGCTGGAATGTTTTTCGAAGGTAGGAGATAACTACTAAAATACAGTAATACACAGATTGTTACTTCTCTAACAGCAGCATTTTTGTTATTTTGTCATCATATCAAATAGATGGAGCGAGAACAATGTTGCACAGTGAGTCAACACAGTGTCATCAGCCCATCTAAAGATCTGTATGAGACTTGTAGGTGCAGTGCAGGGTGATGACGGCGGCTGCAGACACACGCCTGCAGCTCGCAGAAATACATTTATTTGTGATGTTTCAGTGCTAGCTCTTCATGTGGCAAATGATTTGCATTGTACCTCTCCTACGCAACTGCCTTGAAAAATGTTTTTTCTTGGCTGGGATGCACGAGTTTTAGCTGGAGTCATGATCAGTACAGCCTCTCAATGCTTCTTGGAATATTTATATTGGAAAAATGATTGAAAATAGTGGATTATTCATATTTATTCAAATATAAATATTTAATAAAAGTGAGCACAGTATATTGTTTGCCCACAAGAGGGCAGTTGCAACTTTACAGTCACCTCTGTAATGCGCTACATTAAAAGAGGAATTTTTGTCAGGAGGCAGCACTGTAAACTGATGTTAGCAGGAATAGGTGGAAGCACTGAAAGTTTGGCAGTTTTACAAGTCTGTTAAAAATAGACTCAATTCAATTCAATGAAACTTTATTGATCCCGTAGCTTGGCCCTGTAGGAACTTGGTTAAGGCTGCCAGCCTTATGCCAGCGCCATCTTACCCTTACAGATAGTAGCTTTTATAATTACAGGCTATTATTTTGTAGCTTGAATTGATTCATCAGTCAATAAACAATACATTTAACACTGAGTGTTGTGTTTCACAGGTCCCAAAGGCGTGTGCGCACGTGTCCACCCATCCATCATGCCGCTGTTTGGTAAATCACACAAGAGTCCCGCCGATATTGTCAAGACGTTGAAAGAAAACCTGGCCATCCTGGTCAAACAGGACAAGAAGACAGAAAAGGTAGGGGAGTCTAGTTGACTGTGTGTCTGTGTGTGTGTAAATGGGTGTCCAGAGGGCCCAAGGGTGGGAGCGTGGAACAGCCTGCGCCTGTCATCTTCTGACGCTTCACTGTCAAGACTCTCTCACACATGCACACATGGGCTCAAAAAATCAGAGTCACAAGCCAAATTTAAGCTCACACCCTCTTTTACTAAGGAGAGTTTGTACATGTTATTCTTCTAAATTATGCCTTCTTTGCCTCCATCCCTCCTCACCTGTCGTTTTCTGTTCTACAGGCCTCTGAGGAGGTGTCTAAGTGTTTGGTGTCCATGAAGGAGATCCTGTATGGAAGCAACGACAAAGAGCCCCACACCGAGACTGTGGCCCAGCTGGCCCAGGAGCTGTACAACAGCGGCCTGCTGATCGCGCTGGTAGAAAACCTGCAGGTCATAGACTTTGAGGTAAGCAGAAGAAAGTATCACAGACTTGCTGCAGAAGCACGCTCGTGATAAAGCTGACACAGAAACGCGATCGAAAATAAACATCCACGAGCGGCTACTCGGCAGAGGAAACTTGAGAGCTCTTCTAGACTTTTTAAAAAATGCTGCATGTTGTGGCTCTACTTTTGCAAGATGTAGTGAAAATAATGAAATTTGATGGTGTATTTAAAAACCTTATACAGTTTTCTTACCATTACAGGCCTCCTCTGACTCTGACTCATTAATTTAAGTACTATACTTTAAGTTGTAGTACTGCTTTTAAGGCAACTTTTTTTCCTACTGTGCACAATGAATTCATTCTTAACGAGCTAAATGTTATAGATGCTGTTATGTGGTTAGCTCAGTTTTACATGTGTGTTTCCAGGGGAAGAAGGACGTGTGTCAGATCTTCAACAACATCCTCAGGAGGCAGATTGGGACGAGGAGCCCCACTGTTGAATATTTCTGTTCTCACCAGGAGGTCCTCTTCATACTGCTGAAAGGGTGAGATAAACACACAGTGCACATGCTGTCCTCAGCCTAATAGCATCTTAACACAATATCTACGGCTTCTATGACAAGGAGGGGGTGATGCGTTACTGTCTCTCTTGCTCTGTTTGAAGATATGAGATGTCCCAGGTGGCGTTGAATTGTGGGATTATGCTAAGGGAGTGCATCCGCCACGAGCCGCTCGCCAAGATAGTTCTCCATTCGGAGCATTTCCACAGCTTTTTCAGCTACGTGGAGATGTCCACCTTCGACATCGCTTCTGACGCATTCGCCACCTTTAAGGTAACTCAGTTGTTTCTTCTCTTGGTCTGTCAGGTCAGGTGCTAGACTTGTATCATTTGAATTTCCTCCAATTAATGCTTAAAGAGATGCTGTATATTAAAAAAAAAATCTCAAGGATGTTTTTAATCGGGATCCTTTATTTGTGTTTAGACCATTTTTATCATAAATCGCTAAGAGCTGGACTTTGACCTGTGCAGATCTCTTAAGGCGAAACTGGATATTTACATTTTCATTTGACGAATAGGGAGCCCTAGATCAATGTGGTCTGCTGACCTTGTGATTCTACAGAGTATACATACATGTATGCATGTAAAAAGTGTTCGGTAATATTTGAATCTGTCAGCTAAAATGCATTTTTCTGGCTTTGTGCACAGGACCTCCTGACAAGACACAAAGTGCTTGTGGCCGAATTCCTCGAGCAGAACTACGACGCTGTGAGTGCTTGGACTTGCAAACACATTTGCACATCCGCAGCTCTCCCCAAGAAAAGATTAGTCTGGGATGGTTGTTACCCACTGCACATAATAATGCACACTAGCCTTGCTATGTTGAACCTGCATTAGCAATCGTTAACCCAAACCACACACAGAGGTCAGTCACTGAGATCTGTTTGCAAACACTGTCCACCGCTCTGAATGACTCCGTATAGGGAAACCTTACACGGATGCACAGCCAGATCAGGTATGAGTCACCTCAGTGCTCAGTGGCCCAGTCACGTCACATACAGGCATTTACGGAGCCTGTGACAGAGTATTCAGTGAGTTGACAGTGAAAGGAGATATCTTGGAAGTAAAAAAACCCCTTAAATTTATAGGAAAACTGCACAGCCTCTCTTAATGTTATAACGTCTTTCGATACAAAGCTCCGCTCTGTGTCCTCAACGTTTCTACGCAGAGGCGCCCATCTCATCCCCCCAGGGCTCGCAGCCTGTAGAAACCCACACAAAACCGCCTTTTTACCTGGCATGTGTGCCGACTGCTTGTCAGGAGATGTCACTGCCGGCTCAGTAGAGTCAGTGGTGAGGCTGAGCCTCATCACTGACTCTGTCATATTGATTCGAATTTAGCAGTAAATCTCTGACTGCAGACAGAGTTTCTTGTTCTGTGACATAAGCTTGGTGACATACTCGTCAAAGTCTTATAATGGTGTTTGTACTGGCACTTTAAGTTTTAAACTAAACATCATCTATTCATACTTCAATTTAATCCCTCAGTTCAGAGCCAAGTATTCTAAAACAACCCGGCAACTGAAAATTGATCCAAAGGTCACGTGACTGCGAGAAGAGAGAAAGCGGTAATAACGACGTGTTGATTTACTCGAGTCAAGAAGGAAGGGGTTTCTTCTAATTCATCCACTTCCTCTTTGTTACATTTTTGCAGATTAAAGCAGTTTTTGTCCTTTTAGATGCAGTGCAGTATTTTCATTTGCTTTTAGTCAGTCTCATTTGACGCTTTCTGGGCTAAAAGAAAATATACAAACAAGCCAGATTACCCATGTAACACAGAATTAAGCAACTTCTCCATCATATATGTGTTTGTCTCAACCTAAAACACACAGGCAGATATTTCTGTCTTTAAAATAACTACATTCAGATTAGTTTTCATACTTGTTTCGAAGTTTTCCCAAGCTACAGAGTGTGCGTAACGGGTGAAACAACCATACAGACAGCATGCGAGGAAAGAGCGATTGTAAGTCTGGAATATTTATTGAGTGGAGTTATCTATGTGCCACGGTCCCAGAATACATTCAGAACATTGTGTGCAAAAGATAACTCGTCCATCAACGTGTGGTATATCGGAAAGATTACACAGTGTCAGAGGAAGAGAATGTAGAGCTGTTCATTTAGTAAGGTCAGCTTGACACAGAAGTAGCAGAATGTAAAAAAAAATTAAAAAATCCAACAGCTATTAATATTATTATTGTTCACAGAGAGAACAACAACTATTTCTCGTCACACCAGCAGCCCCTTTAGGACCTCCAGCTAACCCAACAAGTGTGTCTTTGGACAGGTTCAGACCTACAACCCTCAAACTGTTTTGGCAATTTTGACTAATTGTTGCAACTAAATAACTGCAGCGTGTGTCGTTGAGGTTGGTTAGTACTCTTTGTTCTCCCCTCTCAATGATCTCCTTGTTTATTGCCTAAGCACCTCACACCCGAAGCACTTCACCACTTTTAAAACTACAAGGACAGACACGTTTTTATTAGTGCTCACATACACAGGTGATCCTACATGGATATCAGAGTTTTCTTGGGTTCAGTGTCTCGCTAAAGGACACTTAGAAGTGAAAGAGTTGGTGATCGAACCAACAGCCCTTGGAAGAGTAGCCAGTAACAAGAGTTTTTGTTGGGTCATGGATGAGATTTTTTTTTTGGGGGGGGGGGGGGGGGGACATCGGA
>VUQR01002865.1:7442-27782 GCA_015108515.1 Hemichromis elongatus
GGGGAGGAAAACATTCACATCCTGACATACATACAAACACCTTACTTTGTAGTATTTCCCACTGTATCTTCTGGGTCTCGTTTTGCGGTGATGACACATAATACAGCCGCTCATAGAGGTTCAAAAGGAAAAAAAACAAAAACAATACCAGCTTCACTAGTGCAGCTGGTGAAATATGATACTTGACTTTTGCCAGTAAAACTTGAATATCTGAGAATTTTTTTGTCAGCCAGTATCACAGCAGATATATATCAGGATCTGTGAATGACTGAAAGATAAATGATGGTGTTTTAAGGGCACTTTACTTCAAAGAAGTACACAACTGATTCACAGGGTTGCTTTTTTTTTTGTTCTGGCTGTCCGTCTTCATCTCTTCATTTGGTCTCCCGTTTTATGTCTTAACCGTAACGCCTGTTGCTTCATTAGGAAGGCGGATTTGCTGCAAGGACAAAATGTTTGGGTACAGACTGTTTTCAGAGACCGTTTGACCCTACATCCTTGTGTTGTGTGTAACATTCCTGCTTTGTTGCATGCTTCTCACAGGCTCGCACTCGTGTGAGATGAGTCACATCTCACACGAGTGCGAGGTTAAACCGGCTGGAGAGTTTTCTACACTCAGCCGTGACTGGTTACGTTCCTCTCCTATAGGCCTCCTTCTTCCTTTCTTAGATAACACATTCATTTTTTCACCCCTCCTTGCTTGAAGTCAAAGAGAGGCCCAGGAACAAGACAGGTGTGAACTCACCGAGCCTGAAAGTCCGCACTCACTCAGGTTACAGTCAAGTCATAATGACATCATGACCTCTTTGATAAAACAGTGTGACAATTGCTAAAAAAAATGTAAATATGTTAGGTGACCTATTTATTTAATAAATGACTGTTGAAGTATCCTAATAAAGCCCAGTGTCGCAATATCACACGTTCACCTCTGCCTGGTATATGTTTGTTTCACAACAAAACAACTGTGACGTTTGTCTGCTGTTCAGTTTCAAGACAGTAGGACTAGTCAACAGACACACGGTCTCCAACAACAGTGATCTTCCAGCTTCCTTATTATGAAACAGAAGAGTTGTTCGATCTGAGTCAGCAAACCACAACAACAAATGAAAAGGGTTTCCCAGAGCTTTTTTGTAGTCTTTGTTTTGATTTTTTGTTTTGTTATTTTTTTAAACACACTCTCATTTTGACTTACACGGTTCATCGTTTCACCCATCCTTTCCAATTAGTTCACGGATGAAACAAAAGTAGTAGGTCAAGAGATCTCCATCTGCTGTTGCCTTCCTGGCAATCCACTGTTTTGTTTCTCAGCATGTGGAAATTTACTGGAGTTCAGATTTCTATATAGTGATTAACTTTTATGGTTAGCCGTTGCTCTCGGGGCATTGAACACTATGTACCGCTGACTAATAAAAACAATGTGTAAACTTTTATGGCGCCGGTGGCAGATATATATTTATTATCTTGTTATTTGTCAACTCTCAGATGAAGAGGCAAATTTAAAATCTAATTAAACACTAACATCATGGAAAGGTTTGGCAAATTCCTCGTTTTCCTGACATGCAACCCTTCAAATTAAGACTTTACGTGAACAAGCATTAAACAATTAAAAACCGTAAAGACACTGGGAGCGGGCACTGTAATAAATAATCATAAAGCAGCTATTATAAATTACTGCATAGGACAAATAGACGTGTAAACACTTACGTGGCTGTAAATTGACGTTAATAGTGCTTTTAATTTGGTGAATTAGCAGCCTAATGTAGAATAGCATTATAACAGTTTAAAGTTGACACACTGAAAAAAGAAAACACATTAGCCGCTAATGATTAAAGTTGGTCAACATCGCGTGCCCGCGTACGTGCAGCACGCATGTACAGAAATGTCCAGCGTGTGCGCGAGCCTTCGTTTGGCCCTCGTGCACTCAGTACGGTCGCGATGACGTTCGCAGAGTTGGCAGACATCCAAGAGGGCGGTCCCCTTGACGTCATTGGCCTCTCATTCACAACCTCAAAGCTTATAAAGCGAGCTGAAAGGCGCACACAAGCAGACACACTTACTACAACGTTTAATTTTTTTTAACTTAAGAAGAAAATTAAAAGCCTGGGGCTGTCGAATAGGCTGCTCTAAAGAAGAAGAAGAAAGGACCAGGTTCGATAGTCTGAAAACTTTTTCCGTGTATTTTTTTTCAATTTCTTTTTAAAACAAGCTAACCGGAACAAAGGACTCCGCGCTTCGAATAACTCTTGGACGAACAGCATTTTCAAGTCGGCTCAAACTTAATTTTTGTCTTCCGTCGTAACTTTATGTTTTTGGATTTAACATTTCTCCCTCGCCGTACTACTATGGTCATAATGGAGGTTCCCACTATCGACTGCGCGTCCCTCCGTGGTTTGCTGGAGGGTGAAGTCCTGGGTTGCCTAGTGCTGGACTGTCGCTCTTTTCTATCCTTCAACTCCTCTCACATTTCGGGCTCCACCAACGTGCGCTTCAGCACCATAGTGCGCAGGAGGGCCAGGGGCGGTCTGGGACTTGAACACATCGTCCCCAACGAGGATATCAGGAACCGGCTCCTGTCCGGGGAGTACCAGTCCGTGGTACTGCTCGACGATCGCAGTTTGGACTTAAGCCAAGTGAAGAAGGACGGGACAATGATGCTTGCTGTTACAGCCTTGTTTCGTCACGCCTGCGGTGCCAGTGTTTTTATCCTGAAAGGTAAGAAAACGCCGAGTTTTAAATAGTCTAAAGAGTTGTTTTACTGTTTCCTGACAACGAGGTCAACAAATGACGATTACACCTGTCACCATAACAGCTGGTGCTTGGAGTAAACAATGTTCCAAAATAGCACCATGAGCAGTTGTCACCTTTTTGGAGAGCTGTATTTAAAAATGTCGTTGTTGAGATGTGTGATCTAACTTTGGTGGTGCTTCTTTTTTTTTTCTTTTCTATTCTTTTTAGGTGGATTTGAAAAATTTTCTACCGACTATCCAGAATTGTGTACCAAACCCTGCCCTCCCCAGGGACTTAGTTTGCCTCTAAGCTCCAACCATCCTGACAGTGCCGGCACCAACAGTAGCCCTTGCAATACACCGCTATATGACCAGGTTTGTATTTTATTGTAGTCAAAGATTAAAAGGGGAAAAATAATCTCACCTTCTGTCTGTCCTTTTATATTTATAACTGATTTTTGTTTTTATTGTGGTTGTCTAGGGCGGTCCAGTGGAGATCTTGCCTTTCCTGTACCTTGGTAGTGCTTACCATGCCTCTAGAAAAGACATGCTGGACATGCTTGGCATCACCGCTCTAATCAATGTATCTGCCAACTGCCCCAACCACTTTGAGGACTCCTTCCTCTACAAGAGCATCCCTGTCGAGGACAACCACAAAGCTGATATCAGCTCCTTTTTCAATGAGGCAATCGAGTTTATTGGTGAGTACATCCATAACATTTACTCTCTTCGCACCCCCTCGGTGCTAAATCAAAGCACCTAGCATAGCAGTTGATTAGGAGAAACACAAACACCAAACCCCCTCCCCCAGATTTAAAAAAAACAAAAAAAACCCAAACTTCCCTCCAAAATCGACCAGCTGGCTCGGCACAGGCACAATGTGGTTACATCACTGCCACCTCCCAGGCGTAGAAAATAGGATGACCCCCCCTCTTTTTTTTTTTTTTTTTTGATCAATTGCGAAGCAGCAGCTCCAAACTAGTTTGTGGTGGGTAGACTGGCTGCGCTTGAATAGCTCCCTCCGCACCACTCTTTGTTCTGGCCAAACAAAAGGCAGTTTCTCCTCACTCAATGTCAGTTTTCCTCCCAGATCAATACAGCCAGCAGGGGTTTATCCCCCCTCTTTTGTGCATTCAGTCTGCCTCCTTTGGTAGCGGCCCCCACCGGCTCGCACCCTGCTCCGCCATGTATTGTGCTCCCGTGTCGTAATGAGCATTGGCAAATTTAAAAAGAATATCAAATCGTTGCAAAGACTTTGGTGTTTGTGGTTTCCTGTGACAGCCAGGAGTTTAGCTCTGATATAACCTCGCAGGTGGTTACACTCCACTAACTTTTCTTTCCCTTTCTCTTTCTCGTCTTCAGACTCTGTGAGAAACAAAGGAGGCCGCGTGTTTGTTCACTGTCAAGCCGGCATCTCCCGCTCCGCCACCATTTGCCTCGCCTACCTCATGCGGACCAACCGCGTGAAGCTGGACGAGGCCTTTGAGTTCGTCAAGCAGCGCCGCAGCATCATCTCCCCAAACTTCAGCTTCATGGGTCAACTCTTGCAGTTCGAGTCCCAGGTCCTGGCCTCGTCGACGTGCTCGTCAGAGGCTGGCAGTCCGGCTATCGGCGGCAGCAGCACAGTATTCAACTTCCCCGTCTCCATCCCCGTGCACACCTCTGCCAGTCAGCTCTCATTCCTCCACAGTCCCATCACCACGTCTCCCAGCTGCTGAAGAAGGGCTTTGGCAGCAGAGACTTTGTTTGGACTTGAACGGCAACTCGAGCGTGACTTTGCTCGGAGCACTTGATTATTATCCATTTATGGTGATGCTGGTATCGCCTTACAGAATGGGCACTTATAGTTTTTGTGGTCAGATCATTTGGCTAGGTGATCTGCTGGTCAAATCTCTGTAGCCTGGCTTTTCATCATTTCAAAGGGACGTTTGAGAACCACCGTTTGATTATTGATGTTTAATCTGAGAAATGTGAAAATTATCAACACTTTTTAGTCCTGAATTACTTGGCGAAACAACTGACAGCATAGTTGTGTTTGATCTTATTTGGGAATTTTTTATTTTTTTTTTCTTCCATTAAGGCAACTGCTTCTGATAATCATAATCATTCAGAGAGAGGGCTGTAACAGTTGTCTCAGGAATGTTCACTTACCCTCTCATATCTTCTTTTGCTTTCTATACTGGTCAAAGAAAGCAATAGAAATCTACTCCCCAAAATGGCATGGAAGTCTCTCCTTCCTTTGAACAATGAATGTATCCCCTTGTTTCTGAGTAGATGTGCCAGAAATCTTAATAGTTAGATTTAGAGTTGAACAAGGGGGCCATTTCAAATGCAAATACTTGCCTTACGAGACATGAAGCCATGACCATCCTGACATGTTGGGGAAGCTGACCGTGAAATACCTCATGTATGTGTACTGTGTGCTGCATGAAGATGGACGGAGCCCCAAAAGACTACTAAAATGGGGCCACGTAGTCCTCTTTGACTGCATTATGACATATTTATTAACTAAAGTAATATATTTCTATCTTTTGAAGTATTTCTTTTAACGTTGTTTTTATACAAATGAATAAATCTCATTTGAATTTTTTGTTTTTTTAAAAAACAACATGGTTGCAGGGTTGAGTTGTCTTTTTTCCCCCTCATCACATAACACTTATCTCTTCCATAATGTGTCTCATAACACATTGATGTCACATCATAAATCAAAAACCTCCAGGTCACTAAAACATGGAATATCAATTCAACAGAAAAATACACATTCCTCTGCCACTATATTAGGTACACCTGAACTGCTGCTTAATGCAAATATCTCATCAGCCAAACTGATGGCAGCAACTCAGTTGGAAATAAACAACATGAAGGCATGGATCCATCCTGACTTGTATGTCTTTACTGGTTTTGGGGTGTTGCATAGATTTTATGGGCTCTTTATTACAAAGTGAGAATGATTTGAATGCCCCAACCTGAGTACTGACCATACCCATCCCTTTATGACCACAGTGCACTTATCTTTGGCCCTCTGACAAACCCTTTTTATTGTATTATTTAAAATCCATATTCTTTATTTATTTGTGGTTGTAACTATCTGTCCAGTGAGCCATCCATACATCTTCTGATGGCTTCTTACAGCCAAGTTCAAATCAAGACACAGAGTTTACTGCACTCAAATGCTCTCCACAGTCACTCGGTCCAAAAAAGCCCCTTTGGGTTGGCGGTGGAACAAGAGATTTGTATCATAGATACAAACTGTGTGATGCTATCATGCCTGTATGGAGCAAAATCTCTGAGGAATGCTTCCTGCACTTTGTTAAATCTATGGCATGAAAAACTAAGGAAAACAAAAACGACGTCCAACCCACTACTAGCAATGTGTACCTCATAAAGTATTCGATGAGTGTATAACTCATTTATAAACCTGTTTGCTTGCGTAAGAAGGAGCCACAGTTTGCCAGTGAAGAAAATCAAACTCTACACATGGGTTTGTATATTATCATTTTCATTTATTTCTCTCTCAAATCATTTAGTCCCCTTAAAATTTCAACAGACCGATCAAGACTTAAATATCTTTGCTCTAAAAAAACCTAACTTAAAATAAAAGGTGTCATTATTATCAGGCTTTTTCTGCCATACATACATTTATTTTTGGAAGTGTGAAACTTTATTTTGTATAAATACGAAGGCATGAGAAGAGGAACATTTATATTCCACCTAAACAAAGCTGATAGGAAGTGGTCAACTGCCGTGTTCAAAATATTTTTCTACCACCCTTCCCTGTTTTGTTTCATGTGATGGAATCCTCTGTCTTATATCTGCATAAGGATTTGACCAAAATAAGGAGCATGATGTCATGGCGTCAGCCATTGTTCTGGCCACGCTCCCCGTCTATGAACCCCTCTGAGGCCAGGGCAACAGCAGGAGGCTCAAAGAATCAGCTAAGGAGCACCTCCCTCTGCAGCCACAATAGGAGCAGCTGCAAGGCGTTTGGGAAAAGTGTGACAACTAAAGAGCATTCAGGGCTCAGTCAAGCACAGGCCTTGTATCCCCTGCCTCAAACTCAAATGAGGAGGTGGGGTCTAAGATAGCCATGAAAGGGAAAGGAATATGTTTGGTTTGCAAATTAGCCAAAACATTGGCTGTGACCCACGGCTGGGGTGTGAGAAAATGGAGACAAACTTCCTGTGGAGGCGATGATGAGGATGATGATAATGATGAGCTCCTCTGAAGCTTTCAATGCAAACTGTCTGTAGTCAATGAAGCTAAGGTTTCGGGGGAGTAAACCTGCACACTTTCACTATGGATGTGCACTGATGTCTTATCTAACAGCAATGCAAATGTAGTCTCTGACAGAAACCATTACCAGCGACGTGATGGCTCTGCGATCAAAGGCTCATTCATTACCTCACCACGGATTTCAAGCAAGCGGTAGTGGTGGTGGGGTAACATATGTGAGCCCCCAGCCCCCCCACCCCCCGCGCTTTTGTGTCTTTGGAGTTGCCGTTGTAATGTGGGAGGCAAGCAGGAGCGTGTATTTTTGCATGTGTGTGAGAGTCGTTGTGCATCTTTTTGATCTGATGCGGAGTGGGGGAAGCAAGGCCCCAGTCAACTGCAAGGTCAGGGACGTTAAAGCGCTGTGACTTTTGAGTGTGAGTGTAAGCGATGATTCGAATGTGAGAGTGAGACAATTTCAAGGAGCTTTCAAAAGGGCACAATTTGTATAAATATAAAAAGCCTTGACTGTGTTCATTTTCTTTTCACACCCTCTGGTTTGTGCTCGGCATCAGTCGACAGAACCAGCCGTAACGTCATTTGCCATTTCCACTAAGTTGCCAATTGACTGTCCCATTTAGCAGCTGGGCTCTGACTCACCTTCAAAGTCATTTTAATTAACACAATCCCAAGAAAAAAGTAGAAAAAAGTGGCTATATAATGTGTCAGAAACAGCTGCCATGTTCAAGAAGACACGTAATCTCAGCCCTCCCTATTTCATCAGTCAGAGCAGATCACAGATCAGTGGGACTTGACCATATGAGTGTTTTCACACCTATAGTAAATGGTACAGTGTAAAGTCTTTGCAGCAAACCTATTCCAGTTAGTAACCTATAAGTTAATGCCTTACCATATAGACCTTTAAATTCAGTTAAAGTAGTACCCTCTACCCTCATAGCATCATTTGCTCATTTGCTGGGTTACTACTATAGAAGCCAACTGAAGTTTTTGGGGGACATAGATGTTAACTGTCATGTTAATGTCACTGCGATATGTTGTTCATTGATGGCTGGCGATGGAAGAATGAGAGGATTACCATTTGCTCTACATAAGGCTTCGATTGACCACAAAACACACATCTGTCTTGTAATGTCATAGATTTGTTTTAAAGGTACTGGCAAAGAGTGATCCATAAGGTACTAAATAACTCAATCACAGATCTTGTGGTGAAGACATATTAAAGAAAGTTAAGGTTCTTGGTATTGGCTTCTTTTCATTTACTACCCATTAAATCTGAATATAGAGAGAGTTTGTACTGAATGTATTAGACCAGGCCCCATCTTATTTTTCTTCTCAGACTGACGGCTTATTTTATGGTTCTTACGATATTTAAAATCAAAATGCGAGGCAAAGCCTATAGCCTTCAGGACACTTTTCTTTGGAATCAGCTACTAGTTTGGTTTCAGGAGACAAACATCCTCTCTACGTCTAAGATCAGGTTTACAACTTCCCTTTCTGATAAAGCTTATAGTTAGGGCTGGATCAGGTGATCCTGAACCCTCGCTTAGTTACACTGCAATAGGCCTTAACTGCTAGGGGCTTTCCACTGAGCGTTTCTTCTTCACTCACCTTTTTTTTTCACTCTTTGTGTTTATACACCACTCTGCAATTAGTCATTAGTTATTAATAAACCGTGGCTCTCTTCCACAGTGTGTCTTTTGTCCTGTCTTCCTCCCCTCACCCCTGACTAGTCAAAGCAGATTTCAGAGAGGCTTCTTCCTGTTAAAGGGAAGTTTTTCCTTCCCACTCTCACCAAGCGTTTGCTCATATAGGGTTGTCTGATTGTTGGTGTTTTCTCTGTATTGTTGTTGGGTCTTTCCCTTACAGTGTAAAGCGTCTTAAGGTGACTATTGTTGTGATTTGAGGCATCAAAAATAACACTAAACTGAATTGGATTGAATATTGCTGTGACGTGCTTTGGTGAAGAGAAGATGACCACAGAGGAAGCCCAAGAACAAAAAGAGGAACAGAGAAATGCTGGAACGTTAGGGGGACTTTGAGATGTCCATTAGAGCACTTCTCTTTGGAGTCCACCAGCTACCCTGCTCTATTTTAATGCTTTTTACATTGTAACCTGGGTTAAAAAGGAAGTAAATGAATGTATTATATTGTTAACGTAATACCTTTATACACAGTCTCTATAGAAGAAAAAGAAAAGACCGATTAAATACCTGTCTTTTCAAACTGCTTTAAAAAAATTAAAATTATTCATCTAATCACCAATTTTCATGTTTGGGGACACAGACATGCCACAGTGTTAAGATACTTAAAATCAACTTTACCCACAACTTCAAAAATGACTTTTAGTGTGTCAGGAGTCTGTAAGGTGAGTAATTACAGAGTAATTACACTTCTCACTCTTCATCACCCTGGATTTTGTAACAGCCGGCACACTCACAAAATCCAGGGTGAGAAGATTTACTCCACTCTCTGATGTCACAACAGAGTATGCACCTGCAGTAAATCAGTAAGAGGATTGTGACTATGACGGGACGACCTCGGAAACGTCCTGTGTCTGAGGCATTGTAATGCCTTGCTCTAATCTTTACGTCAGCGCCCACAGGCCCCATCTGCTGGGTCAAATCTTTTACCGAGACACTGTCAAGGAAAGGCCGCATAAAAGAGGCCAATGTGCCAAACTGAAAAAACAAAAAAATTGCTTCAAAAGCCACTTAATGCACAGTCAGACCCAGGAAGAGGGTGTTTTATGTTGTAAAAGCTGCTATGCTTTTTTAAACTTCCAGCATCCGTGACATTCCACAACACAGAGGCCAGACAAGCTGCTGTTGCGTGACTGGAGGGGAGATAAGGTCAGATTCCTGGCATGATAACCGAACACTAGCTCAAAGAATTTAAGGACATTATATATGGCTGCATTGAAGCCAGCAGGACTCCCCTTCCGTTAAAGGCCCCTCCTAGAATGTCAGATAAGAGAAGTAAAAGATGTGTGCTGGTTTTTTTTTATCATAATAAAATATGGAAATATATATGGAATAAAAAGGGGTCAAAAGCTCACTTTGTTTTAAAGTCCCTGTTCTCCGGAAAAATAAATAAACAAAACTAAATCTGCATATCTGCCAACTTTTAAGCACTCATTAGCACAAAAACTCATCAAATGCAGGCAGAAAGAAGGCACCCATCAGTCCACCCTCATTCACCCCACAGGCTCTGAACAGAGGCTGTGTTTTTCCACTCACTGGAGCGTCGTCGGGTCTGTGTTCACAAGCAGAAATGAGATCCTGTGTCGGTTATTCAAGGAATGCTCGGCATTCTGTCTTCTACGCTGACTGCACTCTGGGTGGATGATGTCACACCCAAAGAAGATGTAGGTGTAGATATCGCTGAGGTGCACGCAGATGTGTTTACCTGTTAAAAGTCTGCCCATAGTTCAGGTGAGACTTAAGAGAAACTTGAGGCCGGTTTTCACACATTTGCCGTGATCTGAACGACGAGAAAGCTGACGAAAACAAGTCTTTGCTTAAAAACGTGCGCAAGTATTGCAAAGATAAATAAAGTTTGGAGCTTTTGGGTAGAATATGGTACTCACTGAATCTAAGCTATGGCCCTCTCATGCATACAAAAGCTGTAGAAGGTCCTGGATGAACTATAAAAACTGCTGGTTAAAATCTGTTCCATTTGTCCCTAAAGGTGATCTTAGTCTTGGCTTTTAATGACCAACCACCAAGTTCAGACACAACAAGGAGCATCCAAACTTTAAACACAACCCGTGTGTGACGTGTTTGTAGAGGAGCAGTGCAGCAGTTCCTCTAAATTCAAATATCTGCTTTCTTTCTGTACATTATTTGTAGTTACAGTTACGTTTTCCAGTCACTGTTAAGTTTATATTTTTCAGTCACGTGTCACCACATCACACGAGCATGTTTGAAAGTGGTTGCATATGGCCGCTTGATCTTTATGTTGGATTATAAAGGAAGTATAAAGAAAATCACTTTAAGCGTTTTCTTTTGTCATCAGTGGGATTGTCTGCTCGACGACACTCCTGAATTTGTGTATTCAGGAATTGTGATAGCTGACTAAAGAAAGTGAACAAAAAGGGTTTTAAAACACAGCCCAGACCCAAGTCCAGAGAAGACTCTGACGCCATCAGTGAGACTGAAAGGATGGATACTCAAAAGGAGTTTTGATTCTCACTGATGGCGTCTACTTCTTTTAAGTTCACTGGGAGAGAGCGCCATCTTGAGGAAAGCACTGTATGTTTCTAAGACACGTAATCTGTAAATGGAATGAACAGAAAGTAGCAGCAAGTTTTTGCCTTCAGCATTTAAAAGTCAGATTTTCATGTTGACTTAATCATCCCACACGATCAGAAAGGCTGAGGTTTCCAGGGGACCACGGAGGTTTTGAAATGATCAGTGTGGGTGTAGAAAATCAATAACCCACAGTCTAACACAGATATGGTATTCATGAGTCTAACCTGGGGATTCACACTAGCATTACATCATTCTCATTCTGCAATTTTTTTTAAATTTTTACTTTCATTATTCAAATTTAAGCTACGATTTGGAAAATACCTCTGACTCCCACAGGCAGAAAGTGATGAAGTAAGTTGGATAAAGCAAGAGACAGACTGGACTGCATAGGTCTAATTCAAGACTTTTCCATTCAAACTGAAGACTTTTGAGCGGTTAATGAATAACGCTGCTGTAAGACTGCTGATGAAGGGCAATGTGACCACTTAAGCAATCTGTATTCAGTAAAGTTAAAAATCAACTAGTTAAAAAAAATTACATATTGATATCTTAAGGTTAAAATAGGATAAAATAATAACACAGATGATCAAATAGTAGTGTAATGTACTACTATTCCAATATTTGGAATAGTAGCATTAAAAACACACCAAATGATTAGGAATGTTGAAAACATTAACTATTTATAATTGGTATCATTTACACATGTTTACACTTTTAATAGACATCACTCCTGTGTCCTAATAGCAAGTTTAGCAAGTTATAAGTATGTCATACGTATGAATATAGGCAATCCAATGGAATAATCTACCAAAATATAAAGATATAACAAAACAAATAAACCTTTGTTTAACTACAACAACAAAAAAATCTGGTCAACTGTGACACAGCTGGCACATTCATTAATCCTTGGAAGTCTAACTCAAGTGATAACCCTAATCCTACCTTAATGATATATTTTGTATATTTTGTACCGTCTTACCACCTTCACTACCAACCAGCTACAGCAGATGGCTGCACCTGGTTCTGCTGGAGATTTCTTCCTGTTAAAAGGAAGTTTTTCTTTACCACTCTCACCAAATGTTTGCACTTAGGGGATTGTCTGATTGTCGGTGTTTTCTCTGTATTATTGTCAGATCGTTACCTTACAATATAAAGCGCCTCGAGGCAACTGCAGTTGTGATTTGGGGCGTTATCAATGACACTGAAATTGGATTGAATTGAAATTAACTGAATTAAATGGCAGAAAAGCAAAACTAAGTCTTTGATGTTTGTCAGTAACACCTGGGGTGTTATTTTACACCCCTGGTATAAGGGCCACTTTAATTTTAAATGATTTCAAACCCGTGAAACTCCTCTTTCTGTCAGTGTAAAGTTGTTTATTACATATTTATTCCTCTTTATTATAAAAAAGGAATTTTAACAGTACTTTTAAAATTTTCTACAGAATAGAGAAATAATGCTGTAGCAAATAAGTAAACTGTGGATTGTCTATTCGGTACTTTGGTGTAGTATGAATGACAGGATTGTTCTTAATAGGAGCTTCAAAATTTGTGTTCTCCTTCACGCTTTCCAAAGCTGTCTATGCCAGGTCAATTCTGACCCCCAGGTCTTGTGTTTTTCCACCCTGACTTAGAGTGATCATTTTCTATGTGCCTTGATTGCAAAAACTTTATTAAAAATATTTAAAATAAATTGTAACTCTAATAAAATAATAACTTTAATAAAATGCTATATAATAAAAACAAAAGTTATATAAGCCGTCCAAAAAATAGAAACGGTTAAGACAGGAACAGAGCCCCGCTTATTTAGACCCAGATCTTCACACAGATGACCTCACCCAGATGTCAGTAAACTTCCCCTAATACAAAGAAAAGAAAAACACACTGGCGAAACAATAAGAGGATGCAGAATGACACACAACAGAAGGCAGTCAGTCCATTTTGCAGCACAATGTCAAACCATGTGTCTGTCGCTTAATAGGACCCAGTTTATTTACATAGCAGGACAGCAGCCCAAAGCACTTTAAGCTATGTAAGGACTCTTTGGAGAAGAAGTAGCTCAGCTGGTGTGCTTCAAACTGAGAAGTCAGCAGTGACATTACTGGAGCGCAACCATACTGAGCTCGGCTGCTTGTTCACATGATATATAAACAAAGTTTGATGGATAACACAATGTATTGACTATCTGCTCACTGATTTATTGATGAATAAAAGTAAATTGTAAATGGACTTGTTCTTATATAGCACTTTTCTGCTCTACTTGAGCACTTAAAGCCTTTCATACAGCATGCCTCCTTCACCCAGTCAGTCAGTATTATGCCCAAGGATACTTTGGCATGCAGACTGCAGCAGCCAGGAACAAAACCACCAACCCTCCAGTTAGCAGATTAGCTCCCTCCTGAGCTACAACCACCCTGAAATTAAAACAGGAACAGTTCTCTTAGCTAACATAAACCCTTCAGCTATAACGCATCTAAATACATGGCTTTCATGTTTGACAATAAATGTTGTTGGAGTCTTTGTAGCCTCCACTTACTGACTGAGCCTTTACTATTGCAGGAGTTACTGACAACCCTATCAATGAGCATTAAGCTCAATCTTTAGCATTTTCTTCTCATATTTTGCTTTTACAAATTATATTAATAATATTTATTTATAATTAATATTTTGCTTTGCCTCTTGCTATTGAAGTGGGGGCGATATAAAGGGTTACTAGAGGAGCAACGTCTGTGTGTTTTATGTGATTTAGTTGTTATCGATGATGAATTTCATATCTTGTTTTACTGCCCGTTATACAATGATTTAAGAAGGTCCATGTTTGAAAAGATCCAGCATAAGAATTCTGATTTGTTTTGGTTATCGGAGGGTGATATGTTAAGGTGGCTTTTCAAAAAAGGAATTTTTGTCTTGGCAAAATGTATAGAAAGAGTGTGGGCACGTAGACAATCTGCACTTTATTTTGTTATATAAATTGTTGTGTTGTGACTGTATGGCCATTTATTGTTTTACTGTTCTGTTAATAGTGTCTTATAAGCCCATTTGGGCTGGGCACATGTTGTGCAAGACACTCAAATAAAATTATTCATTTACATATTAAAAGATCCATCACCATGGCAGCTGTGTTTAAAAAAGAATTAAATAAACTTGAAGTCCAGAATCATAGCCAAACCAGCCCGACTAGAACGCTTCTAACGTCTTATAAATCCACCGAGGGTAGTTTTCCATTATTTGCCCTTTGGCAGAGCTTGAAAACAAACAATCTTCCCTCCAAACATTAACACTGTCTCGCGTCCACCTTTCAAGGTCGGGGTTACTGCGCACGCCCAAACTGCCGTTTGGGCTGCAAAAGAAAAAACACAAGGACAAAAAAAGCCTCCCCACCACGTGTTTATATCTAACGGTTCGCGCGCGCACACTCACACACGTGCTAACGTCCTTCCCCTGCCGGCTGGGATTTTATTGGACCAAATAAAGAAACAGCTAAAGCCACGTGTCTGTGTTTACTCGCCTTCAAATTTCTGGCGGGATGGTTTTATCAATAAAAGAAACTGACTTGCACTGTCCCGCCAGTCTGCAGGGACTGTACACGACAAGAGAAGCTCTGTTGTGATAAATGTGAAGTGTTGCTTTCTGGGTGAGACACCATGGGAAGTAACCACTCTTCAAACTTGTGCATACCCTCTGGCTTGTTTGGTTTGCCTCTTTCCAACAGAGAAAAGAAGCTGAGCTGCAGCACAGAGGGTAAGCCCAACACTTTATTTCACTGTGTGTATTATTTCACTCTGTTAAATCTTATTTGAGAAATAAACCAAACATTTCTGGCTGCTGCTTTAGCCATGAGCAGGGGAGTTTTCAGGATTTTTGAAATGGGGAGATCAAGAACACAGCTGAGTTGTTCCCGAGGAAGCTTGTGTAGAAAACTATCTTAAAAATCATTATTCATAGACTCATGTGTGGCTCCGGTTCTTATTATAGAACCAGGACAAAGTGGTTATTATGCAGGTTAGGTTATTATGTGACAATAACAATGTGATTATTATTATTAGTACTGCCAAAGTGTGGGCTGTGATGGTACTGCAGGTGGGGAACAGTAATAACAGCAACTCAGTTTGAAATTACTCACAAGTATGTACAATTGCATGTTTATATATATATATATATATATATATATATATATATATATATATATATATATATATATATATATATATATATGAGTGTGTGTGTGTGTCTCTGTGTGTGTGGAATAATGCACTTTACTTGAGTCTACAGATTACATATGAATGTGTAGGTTATATAAATATATGCACATATTCCAGATGAACATGTGGGATTGCACAGAAGGACATTAGAAATAGGACAACTGTTGTTACAGTCTGTGTGAGATGGCAATATTAAATTTCCCTTTTGCACTTTGGCAACACATGGGGGCTGGCATGAGGTGTGTGTGTGTGTGTGTGTGCTGTCAGCTGCCTGGCAGACGGAGCCCATCACCCTACTATTGAAGAGTTTCTGCATTGCTGTCATTCCTGCTTTGGGTAGCTGATAGCACCACTAAAAGGTAAGACAGAGCCTCTCTGTGCTTTCCGCAGACCGGCCTGCTACATTTACAGTAAGTTTAGTTTGATAGCGGATATAATGTTGGTCATGACACCCTATTTTAATGTAATATATTTATGATCCGTGGATTGTGCATAGTCACTCGAATTTACAGGCTCGTATTACTTGTCTGACAAGGTAAGCGATAAACGTTGTCCTTATTTAATTATTCACTATCAAAGTATTTCATTATAACTTTTGGCCTGGTCTTTGGTGTGTAATTCAATATCACAGCACAAATGAAAGTTTTTTAAAGTTATGTGATGTTGTAGTCTTAAAAAAAGGCCGATCCAAGAACAAACTCAAAGACTGTTGTTATTCATGTACTCTGTTCCCAGATGGCAGGAGGAATCTTCAACAACTTGGGCAGTCTGTGTAAAGTGGATTGTATTAATGTTCACCCCTTGGTGTGTCACCTGTGCCATGAGCAGTACCAGTCCCCGTGTTTATTGGACTGCTACCACATCTTTTGTGCCCGCTGCTTGAGAGGTCGGACTATTGACAATCGCCTCAGCTGCCCCCTCTGTGGGTAAGAGAGGGCACTTTGAAGTTCCTCATGGCCAAATTCGACTATGAAAGTATAACTCAAACATGGTGTTTTAGTATGTGCTTAGGAGACCTGAGCCTCCACATCACACCAAAGTGAATGACTTGTGGTTTTGGTGGCTTAACGACACTCTTATTTTGAATTACAACCTCACACAATTTACAGTAACATTACTTATAATTTGTATTAGAAAGTTGAATGAATTCCATAAAAATATGATAAAGCTGAATTCTGATAATGAAATATAACTTTAGGTCTTGAAAACGCCTCAAGGGTTATTGGCAGCACTGCTCAACAGGATTGGATCCATGTAAATTAAAAATTAGATTGTTTTGGTTTCTGCAGGAGACTGAAGAGGAACATCAAGTCTCACGGTTTTGTTTTTTAGGGTGCTGCTATGACCCACTGCTGGCCCGATGTGGGTAGGGCAGAACTGAGTGGCTGGAGCAGCTGCAGGGTCAACCCAGTCTCTAATTTAGCCTTGGCCCCAATACGCAAAGGGGCTACAAGTTCCATGAAGCCATGTCACAAAGCAAACAAAGCATACTGGTATTTGGCAGCAATGCTAACAGCTTAGCACAATCAAAAGAAATCGCATGATAGCAGTCCATTTAATCTCTTATTAAGGAAAGACTCGTGGTTCACAGTCACCTTCAGATCTCAGATCTGTGGTATTAACTTTCCCTCATCAAAGCAGGGGTCCATAGAAAAGGTCCTCCAATGCACAGGGATTATATCACTCTCATTCTACTGTGTCAGAAAGCATAAGGCTTTGTCTTATCTGAATCAGATACAGTGGGAATGAATTTGAGTGTATTTTAATCATTCTCAGAGGTTTTCTGCTTTCTTGTAGTTTCACACCTGGAACTGCTTTAAAAAACAAAAACACTGTATATCAAATTCCTTTGGGTCTATGTTTGAAATTATAGGGATTCTTACCAGATACCCACATTACACTGCAAATCAGGTATGCAAATTTATTAAAATACAATTCCCTTGAAAAATTCATGACTGTGGAAACCCACATCTAACTGCCTCCGAGCTAGTATAACTGTCATGAGGTGCATCATATTACATAGTTAACGGTAAAAGTCAGTAATACCAACACTGTGATTTTACATATAATCTGCATATTGGATCTGTTTTTCACAGTAACACTTCAGTGGGCACAGAGCCACTTTGCTCTGCTGTCTGAGCTCAGGATGCAGGAGCCCACTGTCTGGCAGCTATTATCAGATAACAGCTGCTCACCCAAGAACCACATCATCTAGGAACTCACAACTCTATTAGTAGAACACAATGGATCCCTGTTGCTATGAAAATTAAATAAAACGTTCATAGTTGAGGACCAGTTGCACCAGTGCAATTGAATAAAAACGAGACAAAAAGAACAATATTTAAGTCAAACAGGCCTGTGCAGATGTGGTAATGTAACAAAAACTGGTTATGTGGGATCGTACAGCACTTGGGTTTGTATAGTGTTTCTAGAACCCTTTGAACCAATTTCCTACACTTGATTTAACCCAGTCCTGTATTTATTTCTTTAAACATGGGACTGGGTTGAATCAAGTGTAGGAAATTGGTTTATAGAGTTCTAAAACCACTTCCTTATTTAAAGAATAATAATAACAAAAAAACAGCCTACACTAGGCTTAAACCAGGTGTAGAAAATAAGACACTTTCTTACTAAGGCCTTGATAAGTAGTCACTTTATTCCGTATAAATGACACTCCAATTCTAACCTTTGAAATTAGAAATTTGTTGCAGCTATTCCATGCCAGTTAATACTAGGCTAATAGGATATTTTACACTGTAAAAAAAATAATCTGGAAACAAAAAAGTTTAAAATGCTGTGTTCACGGAACAGTACAATAAGTGAACTGAGAATTTGTATTTCAGACTGAAGGCAATGAAAATTCATCTTTCAGAGTCTGCCAAATCAAAGAGCAGAGCCAAATTACCAATTAAAATACCAGTATTTGGATGACTGCATGCTTAAAATTGTCAAAATAAATAAATTTGTCACACAGAATGTGGTTCACTGAAAAAAACAAAAAACCCTTGCTTTAATCTGAGTAAATGCAGTGCCATCTTCAGGGATTTCACAAGATTGCAGTAAGTTATCAAGGATGTACGATTAATAACAGCATTTTAATGTGTTACTATACAACTTATTATATGCCTTTTATTTTTTAAAGTACATTTAGAAAACATTGGAAAATTTTACTCATTGATCAACATAACAATGAAAGAGTGTATTCACCCAGTGTTTAACGTAAAATGTGTCAAAGTGGCCGAAAATATGAAGCAACTTAATTATACTGGGTTTTTCTTTTTTTCTTTAGACATTAGTTCGCACACAAACTCATTCAGTCCCTCCAGCTACTGCTGGCACATTATTTTTCTCTTCATAATTCTCAGTCTTCATGTCATTCAGTCCCAGCTCTTCATTCTGCTGAAACGAGCGGGTGTACTTCTCAACAGTCATCTCGGGATCTGGCTCCGGAGCGTAGACATTCTGTAAATAGCTGTTTCCTGCAGGGTCATCAAGGATGACATGGACATCAAGTTCTCCTACAATGATTTTGTCTATTTTCTCTCCAAACTCACTCAGCTTCTGTATCCGATCTGCAGTGCTGCTGTCCCCACAGATGAAGGGGTTTTTTGAGACAGTCAGGTCTTTGATGTCCTTCAGCAGGCCCTCAAGAGTAGTGAACTTCCCACCCAGTGCTGCCATCCCCAGCTCGAACTCCAGCTCTGGAATGATGACGGCGCACGTCTCTGACTTCAGCAAATCTCGGGTCATGTCTGAAGGATCGGTGATGTGCAGGGTGATCTTTGTGCCAAGCGGCTCTGTCGCTCCACCTGATTTCACCTCGTTGGTCCGATGGCCACAGCTGTCACAGTTAGTGGCCATGATAATTACCTCCTTAAAGTGGGGGATCTGGACGAGTTTCATGTTGGTGGAGGCTGGTGCGTTGCACTCTGGACAGTTGGTGTTGAATGTCAGAACCTCGTTTCTCATCGTCTCTAGGTCGTTGCCTGCTGGTTCCTCATCCAGGTCGTCATCTGCCCTTATTCCCAGCTGTATATCCTGCTGGACCGTGCGCTTGAAGAAGGTTACTGTGAGAGCCTCGTCTTTTTGCGGTGCTAATGGATTTTCCACAAAACTGTTCCCGGATGGATCTTCAATCACCAGCGTGAACTCATTTTCAACCTCTTTTAGCTTCCTGAGCTCCTGGATGAAATCTTCTATCTTCTCAGCCACTATAGGATCTGTGGCTCGCCTCACAGCCTGGTCTTGCTCCAACCCTGCGACCGCTCTGTCTAAAAGACCCTCAATGGTAGACAGAGAGCCTTTCTGAGTGAAGGCAGGGATTTCAAAATCCAGTTCAAGGATCCTTGTGGTCGCGCTGTCTGCTTTTACAACCTCCCGGTTTAAGTCGTCTTTTGTTTTGACTTTCAGCGTGTAACACACGCCTTGCTCTTGAATCCGACCCGCAGACTGGATTTCAGTGTTTGTCCAGCCACAGCTGGCGCAGTTGAAGGAGCTCAGGATTATTTCTTTAAAGAAAGGGATTTTGGTCAGAAGCAAGCGTGTTGTACCGTTCTTGTAGCAGTTCATACACAGGCTCTCAATCTCAGTGGGCTGCCAATCTTCGTCCTCTGCGCTAATATCCTTGAAAACGCTCCCACCTCGAACATGTTCCTCTGAAATAACAGACATATTTAACGCTAACTATAACGTCGCTTTGTAGATAAGCTTACACGGGTTGTCGTTTTCCCGACAGAGATAGCTTTTGCTAGAAATTTCCAGATAACACACCACCAAACCTCCGTAGCAGCGCACGTTTATTTGACAGTCTTCCGCTTCCTCTTCTTCGACGGCGACGGTGGCAGTGTTTAGGTCCCCAGTGCTGCCCCCTCAGGCGTGCTGCAATACTGCACCACGATATTTGAAAGGTTTTTTCTTGGGGACAAGCTCGTTT
>VUQR01002871.1:8312-21733 GCA_015108515.1 Hemichromis elongatus
ATTACTCAATTACTCAAAAACATACTAGTTTCTGATTGTGGTTTGCATACCAAACCATTCATTTCACCCAGTTATCCTGCCATTTAGTCCTTCTTTTCTCTTCCTTTTTTTTTTTCTTCAAGTGAGGATGAGGCAAAGCTAGGTGCTCGCAGGTTAGCGCGCTGTCTGCAGAAACTAGGCTTCAAGGTAAGAATAATCACGATAGCTGCTTAAGTGTTTTTGTCTTAAGACGTATACCATTTTATGTTAAAATGAAATGTGATAATTATATGTATACAATTATAATATAGGGAAACTGTTATCTTCTGTGTAGATTGTTGGAGCTATTAAAAAAACAAGTGTAAACTCATAAATGTGTGTATTTTGTGCCTTATATGTTTATGCTGTCTGTTCAGGTGAGGTTTTCAGCCTTCAAAGTTGTGAATGTGCTTGCGGTGTGCTCCATGCCATTTGCAATCCATCTTATAGACTTCACAAAGAATAACCGACCTATTGCCAGGTAATGCAATGCAGTGCTGCTAAATCACAACTGTTGCAACACTAATTAGAAGCAATGCTATCATTGTCGTCTTTATATTGATTGTGATCAAGCTGTAGCATAATTTATCCACAGTCTTATTGGTGTGATACCATATTGGAAGAAAATTGTGACAACTGTGATTTTTAAGTCCTGACATGAGCAGCGATAATGTGGGAGGTGAATAAAAGTTTCATGTTTGCTAGTGGAGGAGGACCTCTAGTGGTTAGAGCGATACTCACCACATTCAGCGCACGTATTTGACACTGCAGTCGAGCAAGCAGGCTAAAGAAGTGTGTTTGTGTGTGTGTACTCTAGTTGTTGGATTTGGATTAGTGTATAATTTTTTTTCTCATGTTTTCCACGTGTACTAAAAACTTTTTACCATCTACAGTTATGAACCTGAGCTCCATCCAGCTGCTACGTACAGGATCAAAAATCTAAAGGCGACTATACAAGTGTTTTCAACTGGCAGCATCACAGTTACAGGTACCTCACTCCTTACGAGGCTCAACACACACAGACACATTAAGTATTTTACCCTTTTTTTATGTACAGCTAAGAAGGCTCAAGGGATTGAGGTCATGTAAAATGAAAGCATTTTATAGCTTGTTTCAAAGAGGAAAGCGGTTTGTAAATAACCCAATTCCTCAAAGAATTTTACTCGAGTAAAATAGTTTTTTGTGTGGCGTGCTGTTTATCAAGCTAAACTTGAAACCCAAGGTGGGGTGTTTCTCTTTCTTCTTCTTTTTTTTTTAAAGCTTCTAATCCAGTTCTTTTTTTTTTCTTTGTCGGGATATATTTTTGCTGCTCTCCTGTTTCTTTATTGTTCTTCTAATTTGTTTTGTGCTTTCACACCATCACTGGATGGCTCAGGACCAAATGTCCAGAATGTGGCCACAGCAGTGGAACAAGTCTACCCGCTACTGTTTGAGTGTCAGAAACCCCTCTGCAAATGAAACGATACAAGACGAAGGACTCAAGCAATTGAGTACTTTAAACCGACGAAGAAGCACCTTATCCTTGGAATTGCTTGCTTTGGTTTCATCGCTGTGTGGAAGCAGCCACAAAAGTCTGAACTCATTCACAGGCTGAGCTTGGGATATAACGTCCTAAAATGTCCTGGTAATTTTTTACAAAATTTTAATGTTGTTGTGGAGTTGTTGGGATCTTGTGATTTTTAACAGCCTAAACCTGCAAATGTCTTCCAAACTTAATATCCTTCAGCAGACACCCCTCCTCCTCACCTGACAGTGAAGGGGCAGGAAGTTATTTGCTTTAGCTTATTTGCTTTTGGATGTCTGTGCATGGAAACTTAAAAACCATTTTAAAACTATTTAAGATTTAGTGGTAACCACTGCTAATGTGTATGTTAAGACCAAAACGCCTCAACTCTAAAGCTATACATGTATATCTAAAGTCGTCCCGTTTTCCACTTCCTCTGAAAAAACCGCCGTCCAGGGTTTGTTTGTAAAAGTCTTGCACAGGTACTCTGTATTACCCGTGTTGTTGCTGAAAGAGAAAAACAGCCGACAGAGAAGTGGAATATTATGAGTGTACACAATGTAAGAGCAGGCCGATATGCAGAAACACATCCACTTACAACTTAAACACACCTCAGATTTACTTCCTTTTGTTCACTATAAGTCACATTTCATTTCTTGTTGTTTCTTAATAGTTAAAAAAAAATAAATTGTGAATTTGGAACATTTTGCAAATATGCTTGATGTGTTTTAATTGTTTTAATATGTTGAACATTTCTCAAAGGTTAAGAATATTTTCAGTTTATAAGTGACGAGTTGTTAAGCTGTTCACTGAACACAACCACTTGTTAGACAACATTAAGAAGGAGATTTTTATTAGCAGAGGATTAAGAAATTGTTAAAACGCTGTCCAGAATTGCCAGTATACACAGAAACAAAGTAGCAAAAACATAACACGAAAAAGTAACTTACTCATAATTACAAAAGCAGCCACTCTGTGGAGTCGTACAAAGTTGTATGGCAGCATTAACATTTGTCAAAAAGGTTTTGTAATACATTCATGTGAATTTTTGCATCAACCACGAGTGTTTGGACAGGCATAAAGGCAACGTGTATGTATGTATATAAATGCATCTGATAGGAAAAACGTTAAAAGCTTAGACATGCTGTTTAAATGTGTGTATGATGGAGTACTTTTTGAACTAGTGTCAACTGAAGATTTGTGGCACTTGAATTTTTGTATTTTGTATTAAAAAAATTAAATAAAAGTGAACAGGCTACCACTGGACGACTTTGTGGTGTGTTTGCACCCCTTTGCATGATATTATTTTTTTCTGTGCTGTGTGTGACCATATCCCGAATACATGGGGAGGATGGCAATTCCCAGTTGATTTGTTTTTCGCCCTAGAATATCTTATAGACTGCCATTGATGACTGAGATTTCCATGTCAGGCCTTGCAAACACACGTTGCAACATTTAAAAGGTGGTGCAAGTCAAAGTACAGGTTATAAAAAGTAAATGTTTTACTTGTGCATAGGGCATCCACTAAAGAATTTGAATTCTTAAACTCATTATAGCATCATACTATTAGAAAATAAAAGAAGAAATCGGTTTTATCACAATTCATGGTTTGTGACCTGATGAGTTGCTTTTCTTCTTAGATTCTGTTTAAACATTCAGTAGCCAGCCTTACACAGGTAGCTGTGTGTTCCCATAAAATGCAAACGAGGAGACACAGGGTTCCTTCCATATTTTTGTCATCATGTGGGTTGGAACACGTCCGCTAACAACTGGTATGACTGGTTTGACCCTTGTGTACCACATTAAATATGACAGGGCACCAATAAAATGACACAGTGCTTTGCCCTCTAGCAAAGAACAACGACCAGTTTGGGCTATTGGCGTTTGATTTTAGTTTTTACAATACTAAATTTGCAAAATTACAATTGTGTTGCTCAAAATAGATTACTTTTTTTTTTTTTAAATGATGGAAATCTGAAAAAGATTTTCTTTTTCTTCAATATAACAATTCATACTAGAACCTTAGCTATCCTCAGTTTAAAAAAATCAAAGGCTCTATGATGGAGTCACATGTGCATCATCATCATCATCAAGAACCAGCTGTAACTACAGCCGATAGGTAGGTGAGATATAGGGATGTTAACTGTTTTATGATTGTATATTGTCTTGATCGTTGCTCTCGACTCTCCAGTCAAATGTAGTGTTGAGGTGTGTTTAAGTAGTCAGATGTTTGCTGGACTCTGTAGGTTTGCTGTTCCTGATCAGGCTCTCTTGAGGCTGAACCGGCTTGGAAAGTCTCACCTTAAAAGTCTTCCTGTTAAACAGGGAGTGGAGAAACAGAAGGTAAAAATCAGTTTCATGAACCAGTTTACTAGATGTTGATGGCGTAGACGTCGAATGTTACCACTCACTTCTTAGCCAGCTCTTTTGATATCTCCTCCAGTGTGCGACCTTTGGTGTCAGGGACACAGAGGATGACGAATACCAGCAGAACAAAGCTCATGGTGGAGTACAGGAACATAACATTGGGCACACCAATTTTTTCTTAAAAAAAACAAAAAACAATTAATATTATGCAGTAACATACTTACTGCTAATGCAACCCAGTTCCCCCCAAAAATGGGACATTATGTAAAATATATATTTATTTAATTTAAAAATTCCAAATGTTATCACTGATGAATTTTAAGTTTGTTTTTCCTGCAATAGGCCAACAGCATGATATGAAAGCTGGGATAACAATCGAGTTGCATGATTGCCCATGACGTTCGGGCCAGTAGGCAGCAGCGTATTTAAGCAAAAACTAAAATTTGATCCATGAGTTCAGGAATCTGTGAGGGCATATGAGTGCATTACAATATATGACATGCATAACTTGCACACCTTTGTTTGGATTATAGCTGAGCAATATATACAGCTACATATATACAGGGACATCATATGTTGCTATCTGGTCAACATATACTTCAAGGAAGTTCTTGCTTATTTTAGCAAGACATTGCCAAACCACATGTAAACAAAAATCTTCCAACAGTATAGCGTAGTAAAGCTGATAAAACACTAATTTTTGCCTGTTCATGTTACCATAGCAACACTACTTGTCATGTTACCTACAAAATATTCCTACTACTCTGAGTTTCTCTTTCTCAGACGTACAGACTGACTTACTTAAGAAGACAAAGGGCTCTTGAGGTGCAGCAGTCATTATCTAGTTTAGAACCTGCCCTTTAGCATGAGTGGCATTTCAATTATGCTATGCTTATTTCAACAAGATAATGTCAACCCACACACATACACATTATGACAATAGTATGACTAAAAAGTAAAACAATCCAGGAGCTAAACTGGCTTCCTGCCTGCAGTACAGACTTGTCAATCATAAAAAATAAACAAAAAAACATTTAGCATATTAGGAAACAAGGGCAACAGGTCTGTAATTGCTTTTCTCATTTTAGACATTTGGGCAACACAGTGATGCACTGGCTCATAGCAAGTTTTCTGATTTGAAAACCTCTGGACGCTCCTGTTTCTTTCCACAGGAGGAACGGTTTAAAGTCAAATTAGTCACAGGTATAAGAGTGACTAGTGTGGGTTAGTCTGTTTTCTGATATAATGAGAATTTGTCTAGCGTTTACCGTTCCTCTTCCTGTATAACGACTATGTGTTTTTATTGTTACATTTTACTAATAAGGAAACATTTAAAATATAGTTACATAACCTACTTTAGCTCCACTGGATAGGCAAATGTTTGGAAACCAGGCACTAAAGTAAAGAGATACCAAAATGTAAACAGTAACCGACTAACTGGGTTAGGCGTGGTCTTGGTCTTGATCTTGGCAGTTCTTGCACTAGTTTCAATGCGCCTGATGCAAATATATGTCAGTTACGCTTTCAGTTGTTCAGGCCATGGTAGTCTAAGGAGCTTGGTAAGAAAAGCGATTAGGCTTTTAGTTTAAGTATTGAGGTTTCTTGTAGATGTTTCACCTGTCATCCAAGAAACTTCTTCAGTTATAAAACCAAATGGTTGAGAGTCCCAGATATTGATCATGTATCTCACCACATGAGGCAAGGTAATGAAAGAAGGTGTGGGTCATTATCAGCAGATGTTTTGGGTGAAACGTGAGGCCATGCTGACCCACTGCGAGCACCTGATCTAAGTTGTGAGTGGGGGTTGCGTTTATGGAGTGGCTGTTTGGTTCCTCCAATGTAGAGGTCTGCGCACTGCCTGCTGCCCTCCACAGCTTACACTACTTTTTAGTGTTTGTGACTTTTGTCTTTGAGATGAACCAGTTGTTTTCTGAGCAAGTGGCTCGGTCTGAAGTAGCAGGTTTATCAGAGAATCTCTGTGCCCTTCACTTCTGGTGATAATGACGCATGCCTTTGTTCACACCTTGGCTCATGTGATGAGCCACATGAACAAAAGTGGGTCAACCACCCTCTTAAGGTACAACCCCACGAAGGTTAAATAACTCTCCATCATTTTGTTTTAGAACTGAAGATTCTTGGATGAGAGCTGAAGCATCTTCAAGAAACTTAAAGAAGTCCATTAGCCTTTCTTTCCAGGCTCCTTATACTGCTTAAGTATAGCACTACCACAATTAGCTAGAACCTACAATTTGTAAATTATAACTAATAAAGTACTCACCCGTGATTGTGAGGAAGGTCATGGAGATCAGCAGATTTGTGGCCCAGTTTACAGCCGACACCACCGATACAGCCCTACCTCTGACTCCCATCGGAAAGATCTCACTGAGAACGACGTACACCACTAAAAAGAGATTAAGGACAAACACATGGGGGGTATAAGAAATTCAGTCTAACTCAATTTTATTAATATAGCACTACATGGATTAACACTGGGAAGGAATAACCTGCTTCTTGCTGAATGCCAAAAAATATAAGTGTAGCAAAATGCCCACACACGGAAGACTGACCATACCCTTACCCATTTAAGGTTAACGAGAGTTAATAAACTCTCACTATCTTACCATAACCGGACTATATTTGCTTTCCGTCTCAGATTTTTGAAACCGAATGTCATTCATTAATTCAAACTTCAATAAGAGTCAAAACTTGACTTGAGCCCAGGAAAGTGGTTACTAATGCCGCAGACAGGAAGTGTTTTTGCAACCACAGGAGTCGCCCTCTGCTGGCCGTTAGAAAACACAGCGTGTTTAAGGCAAATGAGTAAGCTTCACTTTTCAGACTCAGAAGCGATGTCCATGTCATATGTCCAGTCTATAGATAACTACAAAGACACTGCATGTGTATGTGAACGATAATGTATGGGTACTTACTTGGTCCAAGACTAATTGAGAAGGCTGCCACATACACCAGCAGGCTGATCAATGACGCCCACTTCAGTGAGGAAGACACTTTAACATGAGTCCTTCCTCCTACTGATTCCCACACTGCATCACTCTCTGTTTTGGGTTCCTGTACCTGTTCGCTGTTCCACTGGTTTTGGAGGTAGGTAGACAAAGTGCCTCTATTCTCAAAATCTGTGAAGGTTTCGTTTAAATCCCATGGCGTATGAGTGTTGTTTAGGGGACTTTGGCTATTGCACAAGCTTGTGAGGTGAGTGTGACTTTGTAGAGTCAATGTACCGAGGGCAGCAAGTGACAATCCCATAGCGACAGCCCCCACACACAAAAAGCTCTTGGGTCCCAAACGGTCGACCAGCAACACGGCAGGGATGGTACCGACTACTTTTACGACTCCGAACCCCGTGGAGGCCAGGGTTGCTGCAGCATCACTGTTGAAGCCAACGCTGCGGAGAAGTGGTGAAGCATAGGAAAGGATGTTGGGCTGTCCAGTAGCCTGCTGGAGGAAGACTAAGGCCACACCTATTAGGAGCCGTGAACGCAGGTTAGCTTTGGCACTGAAAAGCTCCAAGAAGCTATGCTCTGATTCTTCTTTCAGTCCAGCCTGGATATCCCTGAGCTCCACTTCCACGCGCTCCTTACTCGCGCCTCTCATTCTGGCCAGCACTTTCTTGGCCCGATCCACTTTGCCCTGAGCAACGAGGAAGCGTGGACTGGGTGGGAGAAATATGAGCGCACCTATTTGCAACAGTGCTGGAGGAATTACTAGTCCAAATGTATAGACCCAGCCATGAGGTACAGTGGCAAAGGCGTAACTACAACCGAATCCCAGCATTACACCTACAACCAACATCAGCTCGTACAGCGTCACCAGCAGGCCCCTCCTCTCCCTCGGTGAGATCTCTGCAATGTACAAACAAGCTGCCGTCCCTGAAAGAGATGTTCCCATGCCCACAATTATACGGCCAAGTGTCAGTGCAACAAAAGAAGCCACAGCGATGAGAACAACGGTGCCGCCAACTACTAGAACAGCACTCAGGAGCAAAGAGCAGCGTCGGCCATAGCGATCTAAAACAGTTCCTCCGGCCAGGCAGACGAGGAGTGCGCCAAGCAGGTGGGAGCTGACCAGCAGTTCCTGTTCCCTGCAGGAGAGAGAGAGGAGGCCCCGCAGCTGCAGCAGGACCCCAGAGGTCAGGCCCATTTCGTAGCCCAACATCAGGCCGCTCAGAGAGGCCGCTATAGCTGCAACCACCACCAGCCAGCTGCAGCCTGCATAAAGGGACAGAAATATAAAGAGAACACAGTGAGAGAATAAATCTTAAGATGATAGCTCTATGGAATTAAACTCCAAGTCCAAGTCTCCAAAAGCTTCACTTTTTGTCCCAAAAAAACAAGACCAGGATGGTAGGTTTACCCAGCAACAGAGGAATACAAAGAAAGGGTTGTGGGCTATATAAGGCAAGAGGTGCGGTTTGGCATTAGTAACGTGTCCTGACATTTTCCCTGTTCATGCTAGGTGGGATCCATGATGAGACTAACAAACAGCCATTTATACTCACACCTACGGTCAGTTTAGAAACAAATCAATTAAACTAACACACATCCCTTTGGAGTTTAAACATACAAAGCCAGTTGTTTCCTGCACAGGTGCTAATCACTGCACCACCACGTCAATGCTAGAAACAGCCATTCAGTCCAGACTGGAGGGACAGGTTGGACCTTATTTGATTGGTCACAAAACAGACTCTGCCCCAGGTAAAATGCTTTTACAACAAGAAGACTTGTAGACCGGATAAGATTAAAAGTATTTTAATGGCATTTGACTACAATTAAGTAACTCGAGGGTTTAAAAACTCACCTAAGGTGATCTGTGCCTGTGCTGTGGCTTAACTTATTAAAGTTAGTGTGTAAAATCTTGCCACTAGATGTCAGTAGACTGTAGACTGCAATCAACTGAATACTGTTTTCTTATCCCTTCCAATTCAAGTCCACGATCCTACCTACGGTGGACACCATAGGACAAATGTCTCTGACTGCCGTTCAGTTGTAGTGAGTGTGAATGTGACATTGTTGGATTCAGACACTTAGCAAATAAACTCTGATACGATGTGTGAATGTAATCAAACTGTTTGTCAGATGTTTGTCTGATGCTAGCTTTTAACCATCAGCTGCTGTTGTTGTAGGCTATCCTGCCTAAACACAATCAGGCGGAACGGCCACTGTATTCAACGTGGTAGAATGACCTGGCTATATCTGTTTCTGTGTATATTTAATGTATTAATTCATAATTTTTACATAATTAGAAGACATAATTGTACACTTACCTATGTTTTTAGTGAGTACAAAACTCTTTTTTTCTATTAAATAGATAAAAAAAACACTGACTATATCAAAGCCTCTTGTCCTTTTCATTTGGTGGTCATGGCCAATTATAAAGACTACTAGGAAATAATAACATCTTGAACTAGTTTGTCCTAGTCATGTTTGATCTGAATAAGGTTTACTTGCAAACTAATAAATAGTTAAACATTTAAAATTTTAAAAATAATTTTATTTCCCAAATGGATGCCATCTTCTTAACACTTAAACAGCAATACAAAAAAAACTTGCATGGAGCAGAAACAATGGTATGAGTGCTATAATATGCTCTTGTTTATGACTTGTCAAGCTCATATGCAGGATAAAGAACTTGGTAAACAGAGTTTGGAGGGGCAGTAGATGATATTGCGTAAGCTAATGCGGTACTGTGTCCGTTCACCTTCCACAGCAAAAAAACGCTTAAGTAACAAACATTTAATCGACTCAGGGTTTACGAAGAGTCGTCAGAAGGTTCACGCAACCATGAAGTCACTTAAATAGTGCTGACTGTTTGGAATGAGTGGTCAAGGATCACAAGAAGAATGAAGCAATCTGGTAAGCCTGTGTGTTTGTGAACATGTGCTAGGAGTGCTTCACGTTGACTGATTGATTATTGTTACAGATGCAAGGGGAAGAAGATGAACTTAGCATGATCTTACATAATGCATCATTAGTTATAACACATTAGGTGATAATATCACTGCACCTGTTATTAACTGGACTAAAGCTATAAACTTAAATGTGTATCTAATGACCACACTAGTGAGAGCTTTTACTGCAAATGATTTTATTACACACGATTCAAGGAAACCTTACATAGCTGAAAACTATTTAATGCGGCAAAGTTTGCTTTGACCGTTTAGCTGCGACACCCCCCCCATAACCCCAGCACTCAGCCCCAGTCCAGTCATTTCCATTAAGTGGCTGTCTAATAATAGGATTTTATGTCATTTGACAGCAAGTCACAGCCTGGGATACCTTAACTCAGAATTCACAGTGGCGCACTTGCATTTGTACCTCGAAACAGCCGTCTTTCTCATTCTACTGTTCTGGAAAACAACCCCACTTTTTTTAAAAATTTGTAAGCTGTGACATTTTCACACTGTTTGAAACAAGGAAACATTTATTTCCAACCATGTGCTGGCCTACCGTAGACACACAAACACACGTTTACTGTGGCTGGATGGCAGGTCCACCATTGGGAAATGTTTTTTGGCCTCCGTGACCTGTTAGCTATCCTTATCTGACTACCAATGAAGTCCATGTACAGCAGAGCCAGTGCAATGAAAGCAAAGTGTTTGTTTCTGCATCCAGGTCAAGTGCAAGCCTGGCAGTACCACACTTCAGTATCTCCGGTACTATTTTGCACAGTTTTGGGTATGAATAAAACTGAAAGATTAAAATAGTACACACAAGCAGATTTTAGGACACACTTGGATGTACTGTACACTGTTTACGTCACAGCCAGTTAGCCTGACTTCTGTATTCAGCACGATAAGTATCTGATTATCATGAAATGTAGTTAAGGCAAATAGCAAGGTGGCTGATGTTTTTTCCAAACAGTGGGTGGGCATTATGTAAAGAGTCTGTGTCACATTTCTGGCACATAAGTACATTTTGACTAAGACACAAGAAATCAGACATCAGCACCTTTTGGCTTAATCATAAATCACTGTTCGAGAAGCTCAGCTCCGTATTCCTGCAATTCATTTAACTATTGTAAGAATTTCAAACATGTAGTTTAGTCACGTATGAAGCTGACGGGGAAGAGCCTGTGTAACGTTTTTTGCTATTGCGCAACCGAGGTCAGCATGACCAGGACTCAAGCATAAAAAGCTGTCATAAACATGTTTTGGCTTAATCATAAATAAGTGTTTGAGAAATAGCTAATGTGAAGAAGTTGCTCATGCAGCAAATGCCTTTGTTTTGCTTCAGCTTAATAATCCTAGGATTCATTTATCCATTCTAAGAAACAGGTTTGCAGAGTCTTCCAGATGCTGAGCCAAATCATTACATCTCAGTTCCACATCTAGACAGTATTCCTTGAGCAATCACCTACATCCTCTTCTTCTCTAAGGGACAGCCAACACTGACTTTAATCCCTAAGAATACATATAGTGAAAGTTTTTAGCAATGTTCAGCAGAGAATCCCTTTTTTTTTTTTTTTAGCCTATTTAGACTTTTAAATGAAATAAGATGTCAGCTTTAAACGAAACACACACATGAATCTGATAAAAGACAACATCATTGGCTGTTTATACCTGGTTCTCTGGGTGAGGTCAGTTTTTGGTTCTCAGCTGAGGGATTGCTTGGGAGGTAAGAGGTCATCCTCTTGGTTTCGCTGTTGGACTCCATCATTAACTGCCACTTAACCTAAAAACAATTACAAACCAGCGTATTTAAACAAACAAATCATTGTGCAAAGGTGAGAAAAACTATAGCATAGATATTACTAATGTTGCACAAGGACACATACATGACACTCTAATTCACATCAACATCCCAGGCATCATTATAAAATATCTATAATACAGTAACATGAACTAATCCCGATAGAAAGCGAAACATAACTAATCATCAAAGAGGATCTCCAGGTTAAGAATCAGCTGATGCTTCCTTGTGGCTCTGGCTGGGCACACGCAGGTTTCTATATGAAAGCCCTGTCATACATATCAGCTGTGTCAAGCTCACCACAGACAGCTGCAGCTGGATCTATAAGAAAGGGCTGACGATTGTGTGGGATATGTTTGTTTAAAGCTCCAAGTTTTGCACGTGTTTTTCCAAAAGCTCTAGAAACGGCTATGGAAACCGTGCTCTCTCCTTTACCTCTGACCAGATACTGCAATGTGATCAATGCTTATAATTAGTGATACTACAGACAAAGTCCACGATGCCTCTTATGCATCTAAGAGTTGAGCTAAACTCCTGCACTGTACTTCTGTAGGGACTAGAAAGCACTGAGCACCAGGAATCACAGACGTCTTTAGTGCAAAAGTCCACGGCGCTCAAATACGGGCGTGTTTTACGCGCAAACAAACCATTTTTGCTACCTAAAAAGTTTCTTTACGCACACATTTAGGCTGTAACGATTGCCGACTGCAATGACATTGTCCCTACCTGGCACCACAGGCTTTGTTTGTGCTGATGGCCTACGCCCGTGTGTGTCGGGCCATTCGTTCTCGTGTCCACAGCTTCGCCGCTCCACTTCCAGTGTTCCCCGGGCTCCTCTTTCGCTCGTGTTACGGCACGCTTTCGGCTTATTTTTGTTCAAGTATTTGCTTAACCCCGCCCACCTTTTCCCCGCACTACCAATAGAAACGTTTCCTTAGCCTTGCAGCTCCTATCGCGACCTTCTATTGGACCATGTATCTCCATGTGTCCTCCTAATGAATAATGCGCACCCGAGTTTCTGATCTTTCTTTGATCTGACTTCCAGCTGTAATCACATATAAATATGATGTAGTGATTTCAGCTGTGATTTGTACCATAAAGCAGGCTATAAAAAAATGCACCTGTATCAATAATGCTCAGTCACTCATAAAGGCATTGGATGCATGTGACAGCAAGCAGCGCGGCCACCTGCTGTTTACTGAGTTTCCCATGCCCTTTTTCTTCCACTGCTTCAGTCACACCTGCCGCTCTTTCTTCACAGATGACAGAATGTGGCCGAACATGCCTGGGGAGCACTGTTTGTGCTTGGCCTTCTTCACTGATATGTATTTAGATGTTCCGACCTATAGGATCCAGTTTGACCTTGTTTAAAACACCGTTATCTGATCCTTTCAGAAGTTTGCCAAAGGTGTGCACACATGCGTATGCTCATAACCCATGACAACATTTGAGTCAGCAAATATTGGATTTGTCATATCCTTTATTAAAAAGCGGGATATTTCTCATGAATATTATAAATCCTGGGAATGTACAGTCTAATTTCCAGAGGTGCGTTATTTAACCAATTATCTGATCATGTAACCCTGGAATGTTAAACATAAGGCCCGAGAACCAGAAGCAGCCTTGCAAAGTCTGCAGTCTGGCCCAAAGGGTGGCTTTGGAGAATATGACTGATAGCATATGTTTTTGTACTTTTAAAATGCCACATTCCAGATACCTCAGAGGTCACATGTCACTCCCCAGTTAATGCTTTTCGGAAAATAACAGGAAAAACAGGATCTGTTTTGGTTCTTAGAAAGGTAGAGCTATTCAGGTATCACTTGGAA
>VUQR01002871.1:21753-37085 GCA_015108515.1 Hemichromis elongatus
CCTGATCAGTGTCTCTGAGTATGCCTTTTTTTAGTAAGTCAAAAATGCAAAACAGTGGCATTACAGATTAAACATTTACAGGTTTGCTGATGTTTGCGTTCAGTGCTGCCATCTTGTATCGCTAACTCGGGGTATGTTGGTCTGCTTTGAAAGAATTGAGAAGCATTTGACAAAAAATTTCCATTTGGAAACTGGGAATTTGTGGCTCGCGGCTTATTCAAGATACACCTAAAGATAGCCATTCTAGGGTGGCCCTGAGAGGTCAAAAGTACTGGGGCATGCTTATAAGAACTACGATGTTATCAGGTCTCTCCTCTGTTTTATTTCATCATTATTATTTTATCAACATTTTATTATTATTTTTTTTTATAGTTTTGGGGTATTTTTGGGTCATTTGACCTCTCAGGGCCACCGTACCATTCACATTACACCAAAGTAATTTACTAACAGATAATGAATTAAATGACAGTGAAGCTCCCATTTTTTTACTACTGACTATAAAAATGTATGTGTTTTTTTTTTTTTAGTAAATTAACAGATACTTTTTTAAAATTGCAGGACAATAAAGGCAATTAAACATTTACATATTTTATTCTTACGCTTCAAACCTAAACATTCATACTAGCAGATATATATTGTGGTTTATTTCTTTAGTTTATTGTCTGTCTTGTTAATATCTGGAGCACTGTAACCTAAATAATTTCCCCTGGGGATCAATAAAGTATTTTGATTGATTGATTGATTGATTGATTGATTGATTGATTCCTTTGATTTACTACACCAGTATACCTTTATCATGTTGAAACTGCATTTTATTTCCTTCTGTTCACTCTTTTCCCTGTAATAACAACATTTGACAACATCCCCTGTACCTTTAATGATGAGTCAATATATGAATATAAATAGGGGGGTTGACAACCATTAGAATGTTTTCCCAGATTGTTTACAGGGGCAGATAAATATTTAGAGATTATTTCTCGATTATTCTCCTGATGAAACTCAACAATTCTGTTCTGCAAGTAGGCCTGAAATATGACAGAAAAGGCATAGTTTCACTGGTCTGGCCCACTTAAGATGAAAGTGAGCTGTATGTGACACAGTGTAAAAAAATAATTTGACATCTGTGATGTAACCCACACTTTCTCATTCTTTTGTTCTTTTTTATTTATTTATGTCAATATCAGGAAGCACACCTATTATAGTCTAAAGGCCAAACAGTACATTGTGTTGTGTAAATATAATACATGCTATTTGTATAGCAGCAGGTGTTACAGCAAAAGTAAAAAACAAACAGAAAACTGACCCTTGGCTTCAATAAGTAAATAATTTGAAAGATTGCCTTACGCTGAATTTGCTTGTCTATTAAAGTCAGCCGCATGTAGTGCTGTAGTTAAATGGCTAGCATGCATCTGATACTATTTTACTGACTGGTCACATACTTTGACTTTAACAGTACTTTGACTGAAAAACACTTTTTAATTCTACCTGATAAGTGAAGGGAAGAAAGGACAATATTACAGAAGGAGTCAATGTAGAAGAAAGTGCAACTGTTTTTTAGATGCTAAACCAAAGTTACTTAGTTAAGTTCTGCTGCTCAAAGTCGATGCTATATTACTGACTAATAAGGGAGTACGTACGAGCGTGCATCAATAATGTATAAAACACATCAATAATCTTTTGAAAGGATAAACACAGACGCATGCGCACAAATTGTTTTGACTACTCACTTCCACAAGAACATCCTCACACATCTTATCAACTGATTTAGAAATATGACATGTGATGTTGCCCAAAGTATCAACTTTCATAGGCTGTAAACTACACAGCAGGTAACTGCAACGAAGACAAACTGGGAACTTGGTTCAAACACATTTGAAATTTGATACATTGTCCTAAAGAGTCCTGGTTTTATTTGTCAGATGAATCCTCCGTTTTAAACTATTTTTTATATTGTAAATACATTCTGTTGAATTGGAAGGTTTTTCTTTATTCTTGTTTATTTATTATCTTCTGTGTAAGGTCACCTTCGGTGTTCTGAAAGCTGCTTAAGATAAAATGTGTTAATATTACTATTAAATAAACACTGCCACTTTTCACACACCCATTAATGTTTATTACTGTTACCTTGGCTCCCTTAAAGTAAATCATTACTTCCTTGCTATAGAACCGCTTCTGCTAACTCTAGTTATAAAATGCCTCAGCCATAAGCAAAGAACACCAAATGTTTTGCTGTTGGCTGCTGTGTGTGTCATGGTGGGACACCCACTTAATTTAAATCAAATGTAGAGTAGGGCCTTCTTTCCTTTTTCCTGGAGTTAATGTTGCCAAGAGACACCTGGGGGGCAGCACTGAGATCTTTGAGGATCTAAACCAGGGGTGTCCAACTCCAGGCCTTAAGGTCTTGCAGGTTTTAGATACCACGCTAGGTCAACACACCTGAATCGAATGATAAGTTCATTACCAGGTGTCTAGAGAACTTTAAGACATGTTGAGGAGATCATTTATCCATTTAAATCAGCTGTTTTGGATCAAGGACACATCTAAAACCTGCAGGCCTGGAGTTGGACGCCTCTTATCTAAACTATTGATCCAGGGAAGAAGATGCTGAAGATGGAAACCTACCTTTATAACTATCACTGTAAATGTGAAGAAGAAAAAACACAGACCAGGCACGAGGCTTTAATACTCTTATGACAAGGCTGAGCAGGAGACAGAGCATATATCTGTCCATCACATGCATTCTATTCTCTGTATGTATAATGGATCTGAATGTTGTATTATTACAACATTAACGTTGAACCTATTCAACAAGATTATGAAATAAAAATAAAAAATTGCAATTTAGAGCAATTTGTGCCCTTTAAGAAATGTTAGGGAAGGAAAATTGTGGAAATTCTGGTGGTTTGCTGGTTTATATTGAGTGGTGCAGTTGTATTCAGTCATATAGGTGCCCAGAGAGTACTGAAGTTAAAAAAGAAATTAATTAAAACTCAGAAGAAGCTTAAAAAGTTCAAACAAATTTTTATTATTATTTTATCTACACATATTTAGTGATCCTGATGACTTACATTCAATCTGTAGTTTCTCAGGTGTCTTTTTTTCTTAATTTATTTATCCAGATAAAGCAGTGTGTTTGCTTTTAAGATTTTTCAATACTACTAAATTAATAAAGTTTTACTTTTCAAACAAAAAACTGAGATTTTGGCATTGACACGTTTTTGCACAGGAACCTAGATTATTACAACAAAAACAACCTGATGTTAATGTCTAAGTCTTTGGTCATTGTGTGGCTGCATTTCTAATAGCTCGGCAGAACTGAACCAGAAACAGTGATGCAATGAAGAGGAGGCTGAAGCCAGAAAGCTGCTATACTAAAACCAATGAGGGAAATCTGAAATATAAGGTTTTGAGGCAAACAACACTAAAGTATAAACATTAACACTGTAAGTGTAAACTTGTGTGTTTCTGATAACTTTTTAGAATTTAACAAGACACTTTGTGCACAGCTAATCTCACCCGATTTGACCCTTTTGTCACTGCGGTTACATCAGGTGGCGGCCTTGGGCCGAGGGTGTTGACTTTTCTGGAGTTTGGTTTCTTTTCGACTTCAGTTTGATGTTTATGGGCCTCTAATTTTGATTCATGCTCACGTTAGTTATTTATGCTTGGCTTATTGTGTTTTCATATTACTATTATTCCTGTTTTAATTTCCTTCCCAAGTTGTTGTGAGCCCCTAATTTAGTTCCATTATTGTTAGTATTTGTTCTATTTAGTTAGTTCCCTCTGTGTTCCCTTTTGGATCCCTTTGTTTTCTCTCTATATTTATCGTTTATCTGTCCAATACCCGTCTTCCCTTGTGTCAGTCTCTTTCTTGCTTCCCTGATTAGCTGTGGCTAACTTCCTGTTTTGTTTTCGTAGCTGTTCATCATGCTTGTTTTCAGCCGTCCCCGTTTGTTTTCTGTCTCTGCCTTCTGGCGCAGTCTTCCTTTGTCCATGTTCATGTCATACCACCCTCTCTACCTCCGCTGGGTTACTGTGTATCAGGAAGTAGAAGAGGTCATCCATCGTTTGGAATGTTTGTGGTTTGATCCGCCGGGTCCTGTAATCGAAATATCCTTAGGCAAGTTACTAAATAAGTGCCAGCCCATTTACCTGGTGCTCCCCAGATGTTTACACAGTGTCACTTAATGTTCCTGGTTTGCCTTGTTCATGTTAAACTTTAAGTAATTTGTGGACTGTTTTCCCTGCAACACACTCCAACCTATCCTGTCCCTTTCACATCTAACACATGTATGAAAGTCATCAGCAAATATCAGCATCTGAATTGTAGTAAATGTTGGGGTTGACTGATGGTTTAGCATTATTTTCACCATTTTGTCACACCTTTAAAGTTTATGTGTAAAATTGTTTTTTCCTTTTCCTTTCATTGTTTTTTAATATCAGAATCAGAATACTCCCATAATTTGGTACCTCTATACTGTCAGAGTAATTTGGTTTTACAAAAGCAGTTTTATCTCTTTAAAAAAAAAAAAAAAAGGTGTTGCAGTGCTCGCGTTTAATCAAAAGACAGCTGAGTAAAAGATACATTTTTGTTGAAAAGGTTCCATTCTGTCAGTGCGAGTGAAGGTTGGCATGTCACTGTTTGAATTCACCTCTGTCGTCTTCATCACCCTCAACACTTTCTCTTTTGCCTTCAAGTAGGGAGTCTTCTTCTTCAGAGGTGCTGTCAGCAAATTCATCCCACCAGCAGAAACATTTGCTGGCATGACTATTCTCATCTTCACTGTCTTCCTCTCTAAACCGTTTCCTGAATCCTCCAAGAAGCAGATAGACTTCTTGGGCATCTGGGTTGATTTCACAGTCAACCTCAGCACCAGCAAGGAGATTTTCATCTTGATGACCTTCATTGCATTCGTCTTCATCATTGCCGCTGTCAGCATTTTGATCATCATAAGCAAAATTATAATTGCTATATACAGTAATTGCTAGCAATTTCTCCAGCTGAATACACAAAGAAAAATTGATAATGTGCTTTGACAGGCGAAAAATAGTATTTTACACCAACCAGATAATTCCCTGGATACATTTTAGCATGAAAATGATCCCAAACACAAGTCACTGCAGTAAAAGCATACCTGGGTAGACAAATACTGTACACGAGGGAACGCTATCACTCATGGAATGGCCTCCCCAGAGCCATTTGCTGTTTGCCATGAGCTGTTTGCACATGTTTCAGTAAACTCCTGCATCTATTTCCAATATTTCCCTAGCAAAATATAAAGGAATGAGTGATGACCTCAAATTTTTACACAATATTGTATAAAAAAGTTTTTTTTTTACAGTCATAAATTGTTTTATCCTCCTTCAGCCTTCTCTCTGCTTTGTATCTTGTTACTTTCTTAAGCCATCCTTTCAGTCCTCATCTTTTGTTGGGCTTCCAGTGCACAGGTTGAAGTCAATGAATTTCTCTGTAAAGCTGTGAAATCATTCTGTCTGATAAAACATTGTCCAGGTGATGGCGAAGCATCATCTGACCAACCACAAAGATGATGTTGGCACCTGTAGTTCGGAAATTTAGCCAGCAGATGGCAGTGCAAGACAATGGCTATTTGAGCAGAGGCAGCATTATCACAGTCAGGTCAAAACAACATGAGGAACATCTTGATGCATGCTCATCCACATTGGCTTGTGCTGTTTATAAAACATGAAGAATAAATGAATGAGACAAAAGTGATTTTCAAATGCCACCTTTAGTATACGGGGATTGAATTAGTTCATTACCAGGTCTCTAGAGAACTTTAAGACATGTTGGGGAGGTAATTTATCCATTGAAATCAGCGTTTTTGGATCAAGGACACATCTAAAACCTGGGGGAATATTTCACAGAGGCGAAATGGATTTAGAGAAATGTGCTTGTGTGAAAACCTGTTTGGAAAGTAGCATCTGCAAAAGACAAATCAGGATTTAGTAATTCTGCTTTATCCAAAAAAAAAAAGCAGATATCATGTGGTTCTGAAATGAGTACAAAGCCCCCCTTACAGAGGTAAGGGGGGGGGGGTGTACTTTTATTTCCTACGTTTTTAAACAGATAACTGTACCTTTTGCTTCTTAAACAGCCTTGTTACATTAGGTTAAACAGTATCATGTATAAATGCTATAAATGATATTGGAAGGAGTACATGTGTCCATAAGTTGTGGTCATGGCACTTCATATTCAGATGTCTCTATCAGCTCAACAAATATCAGCAAACACACATACTCTCTGTGTGCAGTCTGCCACATGGTGCAGCTGCTGTATTTCACAGGGAGAGAAGAGAGTGCAAGAAAGCTTCACTCAAAGATGGAGAAAGATGTAGCAAGACAGGCAGGAGAGGACGAAGAGAGTTTATATGTAAAGATGAGGACTTCTCAGTGACGCTTAGTTAACTGCAAATTTAAGGCTTATGTGTGATGTCATAATTTTAATAACATGCTGGATTTATATATGATGTGTTTTGATTAATTATGTATTTTCATTTTGTGAAATGTCCTGCAAAACAAGCAAAGCTATACTAATGTTGTGTTACTCAAATGGTGCATGAAAATACTGTTTAGTAGTTATGTGCAAGATAAACAGGCTAGTTTGCAGTACTGATGTAAATTCACAGTGAAGCGCTGTGTTGGATTGGCGCGCAGTGGCTGAGGTGCTGATGGAGAGATTTAGGTTACATCAAGTGTAGCAGAGATTAATTTGTATATAAGCTGATGATGCTTAGATGAATCCACTGAATTCTAACTTTATACTGTGCGGTATAAAGTCAGTGTAAACAGTATAGTGTCAGTGTAGGGGATGGATGTCGGCCATGATAGCTTGGGAAACTGCTGACATCTTGCTCAATTCTGTTGTGTGAATCCACAAAGAGGAGCAGGTCAGCTGATCACACCATGTACACAAAGAAAATCTGATGAAGCTCACATTAGAAGCATTGTGATTCTTTTCCCTATGCTGATCTACTACAGCCGATCTTAGGGTTTTCTGACCTGCTGAATCCCACTGTAACCACTGACTGTACCGATTTTACTGTTTGGGTGTGGAGGCAAAGTCACACACTACAATGGAGACAACAGAAAATAGTTAGTTTTAAGGATTTTAAGGATTAAGGCTACGTACATTTGTTAGAATTTGAATTTGAATAACTCTTGGTTTCTCATGTAGTAATATTATTTTACTAGCATATTAATATAGCACAAGGCTCATTTACATTTGTACAGACAGAGTTAGTGGAATTGTCCTACTTTTTACTTTCTTTCTTTGATTACATTTCAAAACCTGTACTTTTTAACTTAAATAAAAAAGTTGCTTCAACACTTCAATGTTTACTAGAGTATTTTTTTTTAACCCAGGTATCTGTACTACTACTTAAGTAAAGAAAGTCTTTACTTTTGCCACCTCCGCCCCCTTATAACGCTTGTCTCTGGTGGCCAATTCTTTCTCCTTTTCTTCCCCTCAAAGGAAGATGGAGGTGAGGGTTCAACTTCACAACAATCCCCTGGATGTTATTGAGTACTGACACAACCTTGAACTCTGGCAGAAGGACACAGTAGCTCTTTAGCATGCCAACCTGGTAGTTTATTCTGTTAATATTAGGTTTTTAGCACTGGAACAAAATAACTCTCACCAATGTGCCTGTTTTCTAGTTCAAAGCAAAGCATTGCTCATGACCTGGGTGCTTTGACTTTTTTTTTTAACCTGTTCTGGCTTTATTAGCCAATACTTTGACCCTTTACACACCCACACAGACATAGCTGAATGCCACAGTCACTGTTGTGTAAGGCGACTGACACATTGAGGAGGATAAAGTTCATTCTATCCGAAAGTGGGACATTTGTCAGTAGTTCAAATGTGTTCCAACCAGGACTAGTAAATGTTTCTTCATGCTTATGAGTTTTTCTTTAACTCTGAAGTACCCTTTTTTCTGTAGATGCAAACACATTTCAAGCCAAAGGGAAATCAGTTTGTGCACAGGGCATTTATCAATAATAATAACAACAAAATTTTTAAGGTGTAATAAAGTTAAACTTTTATTGCAAACCGAACATGGTCACATAAATCTTAAACAATTTTTACAATTTACAGTACATTTAACATTGTTACATACAGTATACATATTTAAGCATACCTTTAGTCATTTTTTGTTGTTGAATATACATTAAAACTAGTACACAGAACTCCAAATATACAGACAAACTTAAATACCGTCAAACTGCATTACAGCAATATTAAAATGGAATGTTCAGTTTAAGTGTTGTCAGCCCGTCCGCAGGCCGTTAACATTACTGCGCGGCGGGTGGAAGACTGGAGGAATGAGGGGGAACGCGGTCGGCGAGCAGCTCTCCCCAAAACATTGCACAACACATCCCTCTCGTCCCCACCTAGCAGCAGCAGCGCGCTCTCTTTCCATCTCTATCAGCATTGTTGTTTTGTGTGCAAAAGAAGACATGAAACATCATTCGAGTTCTTACACGTCACATGTTAAAGACAGAAGAATTGGATTAACTTAGTGCTACATCTTTCCTCCATAGTGACTTCAACAAAACAAAAACAAAAAAATCAGGTGCAGAGCGGATAAAACTCTGATATTAGTGTCGACACAGTCAAACTCAAATGATGTAAGTTCTGATGGAGAGAAAAAAAATAAAGGCACCTTGTAGAAAAATTAAATTACCCCATCTGTCACTCTGTAACATTCGGCTTTTAAATAACTCCCTTTTCAAAAGACATGGAAAGTACATGAAAAGAAACTAAAGCACCAAAATGAATGTCATCTCCAAGTTACTCATTCTCGCTCAAAAAGGTAAGGTCCTCGCAGGTAGTAGCAGAAATCTCAAGAGGGAAGGTTTTTCGCTACAGAGATGAAAATGGAAATCTTCTCCAGGGTTGGTCCGGCCTTCCTCTCTTTGAAATAAAAAAATAAAAGGTAAGATTTCAGGGGTGTGCTTGTCACTTGTGGCGTCGGGATCAAGGAGAGCTTTAAAGCTGCCTGAGTCCTATGTGCAAACGACCTCCACTATCAGGAAATAGATGGACAACTGAAGGCTGAAAGGGGATTGCAGGTAGGTAAGCTTGAGGATCACAACTCCAACTGGGCATCCTCTCATGGCAAGAATTCAAGAGTTGGAGAGGATGTGGCAAAGTACACATGTTTAACGTTGTTGTAGATGCAGAGTTGTCGTGGGGTTGAGTTTCGGAGATGTCCATCATTCTGATGGTAAACATTGAGTGGGGTCACGATGCAAGTCCACGGGCATGCCTTGTTTCATGCCCGACAAGTCTAAACTAGTGTCTATGATAAGTGCCTGTGTTTAAATCCTATAGGTAGGAGTCCATAGATGGGGCATAAGAGAAGCCCACAAAGGCCTCGGCCGCCTCTTTGATGCTGGCTGTGACGAGTGCACTGTCTGGGGAGCAACCAATGGAGCTGGGTACCGGCTCGTCTGTGAACTCCGGATCAAAGTGTCGCAGGTCATTAGGCCCCGTCTGCAGGAGAGAGGAAAGGAGCAGGGAGACGAGCAGGAATTAGCCAACCTTGAAAATACCTTATCATAGTAGGAAATGTATTAAGCGAGGATGTTTCATGCTCTTGATTTAGTTACATAAATGTAAATACTAAGAGCTAGTACAGTGAAAATTCATAAACCTGACTTTCTTTAACAGAGTATTAAAAAAATGGGAGCATACCACATTGGGGTTGAAGGGAGGGGTGATTTTCTTTGCATTGAGGTCGTCCCAGTTGATGGGGGTAAAGAATACGTGGTTCTTAATTTCAATCTGGAAAAGAAATGACAAAACATTTAAATGATGCTCGTTTGCACGTGTGGTGTCTAAACAATCAAATGAGATGGAAACTTACGAAGTCGTCGGAGCAGCCCAGTCTCTTTGTCCGGTCCTTTTGCAGCAGGCCCTCCAGCAGGTGTCTAGCTGAGTTGGAAATGTTGGGTTTGAGCTGCAGTGGCTTGTTCAGGATGTTGTCGTACATCTCCGCTGTGTTGCGGCTGTAAAATGGAGGCTGGCGGCGGTCAAAAAGAGCTAATTAGCATAAATGCCTTTAATATTTTCAATGTGCCAAATAAGACAACATTAAATATCTAATTTTACTCCAAATTAAAGTAATGTAATATAATTAAAGTACTCACCAGGCCATACAGCATCTCATAGAGAACAGCTCCTAAACACCACCAGTCTACTGTCCTGTCATACGGCTGCTTGTGCAACACCTCAGGAGCCAAATACTGCAGAGGGGGAAAAAATGAAAGATGATAAGAAATGGTAAGTTATAACATTGGCTATTAGAGACAACTGTGAGAAAACCTTAACAGCAGGGCCACACTGGACAGTTTCTCCTTACCTCTGGAGTACCGCAGAAAGTCGATGTTGTCCCATTGGGTTCAATGTTCTCCTTGCAGAGTCCAAAATCTGTGAGAATGATGTGTCCCTGGGAGTCCAGCAGGATGTTCTCTGGCTTCAGGTCTCTGTAGACAATGTTTAGTGAGTGCAGGTATCCCAGTGCACTGGCGATCTCTGCTGCATAGAACCTGGCTCTGGGCTCGAGGAAGCAGCGCTCTCTCTGCAGGTGGTAGAACAACTGGAACAAAGAGGAAAACAGAAAAAAAATGTCTTTGAAACAAGTGTAGAGAGCAGTTTTTGTTCCTGGTAACTAAATATATATATATATATATATATATATATATATACACATACATACATACATATATATATATATGTATAGGGAAGTAGGGATAGGAAATTAATGGACGAAAAAGCTACAATAAAAAAAGACAGAGTCAGAAAGGAAACCGGATGGGAGGAAATTAAGAGGCAGGATGGCGACAGCTTAAAAAGTTTGACAAGAGAAGACAGATGAATTGAGGACCAAAGGTGGAGTGAGAGACCAGCAGGATGGAGGGAAAACAAGAGAGAAAGGAGAAAAAGAGAGCAAATGCATCCTGCTTCCTGATGAAGCCCATATTTAATCAGCACTGTCTTTGCTCGTCCAACAATCACAGGAAATTAGCTCGATTAGACGCACACCAAGCCTGAATGGTGCTGCTAATTTTGGCCCAGAGTTTCTCCTGCTGTCCCAACCCACCCCCGCCCCCTCCTCAATGATTTCCTGAGAGGTGTTTCCTTTAGTTTAAAAGGAAAAAAAAGACAGAAAAAAAGAGCAGCAGCTTCTATTCTGCTTCTCATGACAGGATATCCCCTCTGTCTGTCTCTGCTCTGTCTCATCTTTGTTTCTGATCTGGAAAGGCATTACTATTCGTTTAAACTCCTTCTCAATTTACAGGTCACGTCTGGTGCTTGTCTTCCCTTTCGTTTCTTCCTCTATCTTAAAGATATCCTCTAAGGTAGTCAACCTTAATTCCAGCTTTAAATAGATCGAACTGTATCTTTTTACGCGTCAGCAGTTGAGCTAGTAACTTACCTCTCCACCATTGATGTAGTCCAAGACGAAGTACAGTTTGTCTGCTGTTTGGAAAGAATAGTGCAGGCCCACTAAGAACGGGTGCTTGACATTCTTCAACAGCACATTCCTCTCTGACATGATGTGTTTTTCCTGGTTGAAACAAAGAGAGGGGTGAGAGGGGTGAGAGGGGTTGACAAGAACACACCTTGCGTGGTATGCTTGCAATTTGTGTGCGAGTTCAAATTCAAAGACATGTCTGCAAGCACACATACCTCCTTCTTCTTGAGAATGGCCTTCTTCTGTAAGACTTTGACAGCGTAGAAGTTGTCATCCGTGCGATGGCGTGCAAGCAAAACCTTTCCGAAGCTGCCCTTGCCGATAACCTTAAGAAAGTGGAAGTCGTTGGGCTTGGCCGAAGGATTGGATGATGGGCCGAGGTTGATCTGTTGGGATGGACTGGGCTGTGATGGAAGGACAGAGATGATTAAAAATAAGTTAGAGCCATAACATGTATGATCAGCATGAAAACAGAGAATATGCACAATTCATTTCACTTACAGGAGGAGAGGGGTTTGTGTTCATGAGCTCAGGATCCTGAGGAGGACTCAAGTTCAGGATGGACTGAACCTCGGAACTGAAAAACAACAACAACCACACTGAGTTCAAACTTAGTTCATCTCCACACAACTTACCAAAGATTTGCACTAATATGAAGGTTGACAACATCCCACACATCAAGTATTTCTTCAATGCAATATAACTGGGATTCCCAATGTTTCAGCGTCCACCGAGTGCAGAACAATAACATGAGTCAGAGTCAGATGTGAGATGATACTCACTGCTTGCAGGCGTAGGAGTTTGTGGCAAGCCTCTGAATGAAGTCGTTCAGACCCATCCTCCTTTGTTTCATAAAAGCTGCAGAACAACGGAGAAAAGAAGAGGGGTGGAAAATTATTTACATTGGACTAAAAAGAAAAAATCAACAGAGAGATTCCAGTAAAAACAAAAAAATGATTAAAAAAAAATCTTGTTGTTGTGCATACCCGTTACTAATGCCACTAGCCCTCGAGACTTTGAGTAAGTCAGCACAGGCTCTTGCGCTTCTGTTATGACCGTCATAATGAGTTAAAAAGCAGCTACGGTATTCCAGACTGCTAAAAACCAAACTATAACCATCTAGTCCTGGCACTCGCTTTATATAGGGCCACGAAGAGGGAGGAGCTGTCCCTCACCACCCCATACGCCACAGAACTCCCTACCCTCTGCCCCACCTCCCCGGTGGGCGTAATCTTCGGTAAACATTTAGATTTGGTAAATGAACCAAGAGAAGGCGATCGATCTCGGTTGATTTTTTTTGACAAATCAGCGGTCGTTGCGCTCCCAGCGCGTCATAGCCGCGCCTCAGCCGTGCTTGCGTCAAAAACATTTATAAGAGGCAGAAAAAAAGATGTGATTACCACTGTACTCACTGTATTTGCACATAGGTTTGTGTAATACCATTTCAACTTTAACACCCCCGAGAGTCAGCCAGTCTGAACCGACCACGAAGTAAACACATTTTCAATCTACACACACAAAAAACTGCAAACGTAAACCCTATGGGCAAATGAAATCCAGATGTATCCAGTAAACGGGCTAACATATGGTGCCACTTACTGTTTCAGGCACACAGACTTTGTCTTACACATGAGTGCACGTAAAAACAGAACTGATCCAGACATTCGTGACTGTTCCACAAGTCCCTGTTTATTTCTGTCACTCCCTGTGTATCCGCGCTGACTGTACAGTAAGGTTCAGTACAAATAATTTGATACCCTCGTCACGAGGACTATCAAGTTCACAGTTTGCCTGTTCCTCTTTTAAAACCGTCGGGAGTGACGCAGGCTAACCCGGCACACAAAGGACAAATGGGAGAGCCTGAGCCGAGGGAGGCCACATGCCAAGAAAAGCCACTGGTAGTGGAAAAGTACAGAGTGTGAAACTCCTGCACACAGTCAGTCCAAATGAAAACACAGAGGAAAAGTCTGTTTTAACTTACCAGTAAGAGCAAAGCAAAGTATTAGAATATGATGTGTGTTACCATGCAGAAAATGATGAGTTTTCTGCGCTGGCACACTTCAAGAGCAGGCGGGCTCAGTTATACACGGTTATGTAAGGCACCTGGTTCAAGTTCTATCTACACCCCTCCGCGGAATGTGTGTAAGATGATATCTCATGTGAAGGCCAAAAGCACTTAATCGAGACACCGATCACTGTGCGTAAGGAGAAAGAACATAAACGCACTCTAAGTACCAAAGTGGCGCCGCACACTTCAAACAAGCAAAAAACATTTTAAAAGATACAAATTCCGTAGTCTACATCAAAATAAAGAAATAAAGAAATAAAACTGCGCTAGATTAAGTTTACACAGAAAACAAACCTTTCAGCTCGGAAGTTTTCATTTTGTCTACCAGCAGCATCACCGGAGCTCCACAAGTTGCAAGAGAGGCTTGCCAAGCTCTCTCCTGCGCCTTTAAAGATACTCTCTATCAGCAAGACAATTAACTAAATATGAGATGAGCATAATAAATCCAGGTAACAGGATTATGGGATGAATGGAAGCACCCCCCCCCACACACACACACACACATCAAGTCTGCCTGTGTTTTGTTCCCAGGGCATACATACTGACACACAGTATGCCAGTATGCGTTAGACGCGCTTGCTTTTCTTTAGTTAATTATTAAAATACGCATAGCTGCGCGGTAAGTGTGAAAAATCCCCCCACTGCGGATCCGTAGATTCCTACAGGTGTACGATCCATACAATACAATAGAGATTTTTTCCTTACTTTGCAAAACGTTTGCCGGTGTTTTCAAAACTATACTGAGTGTACTTACACGTCAGAGAGGTCGTTTTGTCTTTCATATGGATGCTTCTATATCCCAATCACTTCTAGAACAAAGGTTTGGCTCCTCGGCAGGGAGGTAATCGAACTACCCCGCATTCCTTTTCTTGAAGACCTTCATCCAGCATTTTTTTCACGTCTTTCTTAAAAAGGGCGGAGACGGCCCGCCTCTATTTCCTTCCACTGTCCAAGTTTTGTGTTTCGTTGCATGGTTGCATGACTTTTCACCAGGGCGGGGGTTTTGCTGCCTTCAAATGCTCCCCTTGAGTTTGCTCGAGTTTTGAGTTAAACTTTAAACTTTAATTTAAAGATACCCCATGATTGTGATGATAAGTGGAAAAGTGGATGGATGAAAAAAAGTTTCCACAAAAAATGCACGTGTTTATCCCCCCCAGATTGAAAGGTAAGGCTAATATTAAGCCAAGTATGAGGTAATAACCCTCATCATCCATCTGTATTGTATACTTGGGATTGTACTTCCCTGTGACAGCATCACAAAGGTGGCTTATAGTTAAAGGCTAAGTGAAGAAGCCTGAAATAATAACATTTTCTCTTTAAAAAAAAAGTTCATCTTCATAGCCAGTGTTTTTCCACCAGCCACCCGAGGACATTCACACACTGGGCTCAGAATTAAAAAAGATGATGAAATTCACAGAGGTGGCAAGTTGGCCATTGCCAGTGTTTGGGCCTTTAATTAACCCGTCTATTGTTGAAATGCTTTCCCATTATCCTGAGCACTTGCATATACCTGGTACCTTCTTACCGTAGTGTCTTTCATGAATTTTACCATATTTCTTTTTCTTTGGGGTCTTTGGGAGTGGGTGAGATAAAGCATCTCAGTGATAAGTGAAAGGAAGCAGGGGAGGTGAGGATACAAATAACAAGCCCCGTCCGTTGGACCCTTAGTGCCATGAAGTTGTCCAGTACCCTTAGCAGAAAAACAGCCCAAAGCATAATGTTTCCACCTCCATGCTTGACTGTGGAGATTGTGTTGCTACATA
>VUQR01002872.1:6187-18220 GCA_015108515.1 Hemichromis elongatus
CCCGTACCTCTAACCTCCTGTTACCACGACAGCGCTCTGCCACAAAGACAGCCCCCGATACGACAAAGAACAAAACGGCAGACAGATGTAGGTATTGTCATGCAGAATGTTCCCTCCCTCCGCCTCCTCCTCCATCCTCCACCTCCTCCTCCTCCTCTCGCAGAGAAAACCTGCTCTTCTTTGCCTCGAAAAAAGAAAAAGAAATAAAAAAAAGAGCAACCGAGTCGCTGCCCCAGAGTCGCCGCCGCTGGAACTTGGAGGCAGCCATGTCGGTCAGCGATCAGGCCAACTCTCTGGTCACGTCTCTGCAGCCCAGTGGTGGCGTGGAGTGACACAGAGGTGAAGCCAGATGTTTTTAAAAAGCTGCAAAGGTGGTAGTTTGCGCTGATATTTTGGTGCATGTAATGTGGGCGCTCACGGTGCCAAAAAAAATCCAAAGATTCCTGCTTGTTTTATTCTTAGGGGAGAAAGCCACAGAGCTCGGGCTTCGCTATCACGGCACACGAGAGCTCTGGAGTCGAAGTTTGCAGCAGCTCCTTTAGGCCGGTGAGGCCAGCTGATGCATTGATCTAGTTTCAACATCAAACAGGTTTTATTTTTAGCTTGTTGGTAAACTGGGTGAGACTGAATGCTCTCATTTCGCTCTCAAATCACAGACGGATAAGAGCGGACTATATTTGGTTTGAACTTTCCCTCATGAGCAAGAAAGTTTAGTTTAGAAGGGAAAAAAAGACTCTTTAGGACTCTTCAGTGTCCTTCTATTCAGGTGTTGGGTCATCTGACCCGTGGGCTCTTGGTGAAGCCAGGGCATATTATTACAGCTGGGAGACCCAGAGGAGATGCTAGCGTGGGGACGAGGTCCTGATTGATTCAGACCAGATGGGCGTCCCAACACGTTGCAAAAAGCCACGACCGAAAATAGATCCTACGCCGTCTCGCTGCATTCCTCGGGAACACATTGTGCACTTCATGGCAGAAGATCTACAAGTTGCTCCCCATAAGGACGGAGGGGAGCTTTTTAATATCCACACGATCGCTTATCAGAGTTGGACAGGAAAGGAGACGCTTAGATCAACAGATATTACACGAGGAGGTTTAAAATCAACAACCTTTCTTTCCACACCCACGTTGGGTGATTAATCACCTGAGCAGAGCCATGCCAGCTACAGTACATGACTAAACAAACAAGCCTCAAATCTGCGGTTTCCAAGCACTCCGGCATGATTCTACTTTTCAGAGGTAAATTAACACCTATAATCGTGCTCGTCGCTATTGTTCCAACCAATGAGCGTGCGCACCAAAATAACACATTGCTTAACACTGTGGGAGTTGCGATGGCTGGAGAGGTACCTTAAATTAGCTGGGGATTTAGCCTAATTGGTGAAAGTCATCTGCCTCAACCTTCACCCTGCTAAATCCCCCCTCTGCTCTCCAGTCTAGACTGAATTCTTGACGGCACTAATGTCCCAGGCCGCCGCCGGCAGCAGCAGCAACAGCAGAGGGACAAATGCAGAGAGGCAGGCCAATCTGACATGAAGCCCGTCTCCGGGGCTTTAATGCAGGGTGGCAGCAAAGGCCTCTTTTTTAAGGAAATCAATTAAGGTTTAAAAAGGTGATTCCTGGACGCAGTGTCTGGCTTTATTCCTGGGAGGGAATGAAGGGGAAAGGAGGAGGCTGGCGGGAGGAAAAGAATGGAAGGGTGGTCCCATGGGGGTAAAATAGAAACCACACACACACACATATAATCACACACCTCAATGGCACCATTGTCGTAAGCAAAGCACATAACAGTGAATTTGGCAGAGCTGTTTCGCCTGATCTGCAAGTTTACACGGTTGTTTTAGTGTTGATTGACTCTTGGACCCTAGGAACATGCTGAAAGTTTAACTTCTTTACATCTTTCATCCCTCAACAGAGTTTTCTTGACAGCTCGGATAGGCTTCAGCCTCCCCGTGACCTTAAGTTGGATAAGCGGCTAAGAAAATGTTTGTATGTGGGTGTCGGAGAGAGAGGTATCTAAATTAGTGTTCACGCTACATCGTGGACAGGTCACCAATCTACGTTTGGCAGTCCAAACAAAAAAATAAAAACTCTCCTCTAGACAGAAGGCCTGGAGACATCAAGAGAGCTCTAGTGCAGACTGCCAAACATGTGAGGAAAACATGGTGCCTAAAAATATGACGACGACTTTCCTGCGCGATTCTAAACTTGTGACACTTTTGAACACAAAGTGGCTCTAGCAGAAGTCATGGGCCCAATTTGAAAGCAGAGATCACTCAAGTAGAAAACTGAAAACAGCTGAGTCGATTTGGCTCGGGCTTTTGCTGGTGCTAAAACGACTATTTTCCTAATGAACTTTGGGTCACCCTGTCACCCTCTATTTAAAACCACTAGCCTCTTTCCAAGTAGCCCTCTGTTTCTGTTTTCAATATAGCTCACATCTGATACCGCTATCACTCGCCACCAAAACTTTCAAACCTGTGGGAAAGGGTAGAAAGGGTTTTAGCCTCATTCTGCACCGTTTAGCAGTGAGCTTGTTGGATTTCACTCGGTTACACCATGTATCAAAGGGAAGGAGTCTTTACCAACACAAAGGTGCCTCTACACCTTAGCAGCGACTTTAATCTCCGCCCCGAGGCGCCAGACGAACTATTCTTTCCTCAGCGAGGCACCTTGCATAAGATGTCGAAATCAGCTTACGACATGATCTTTTAAGAAAGCTTGCTCTTGTGTGCAGGTTTCAGACAAGGTGAGATGTGCAGGGGTAGAGTAAATACCATTGTGGTCTCTAAAAGATATACATCCTCCTCAGCTCCCGATCAGAAGCCTTCAGCGCTCAGATACACATAAACAAATCCAGGGAGTCTGGCTTAATGCATAACTCTTATTTATGTCATTCAATTTAGCCCCGGTCGCTTGGCAATTCATTTTCATGATCAATTACAAAACCTTAAGGCATCTGTAATGCATTTGGCTTGACAGGGCGCGTTCACAGATGCTCACTCAAACACATAGCTGTAAAATATTCAACCCCAGCGCCTATGAGAATAGGCTGAATTGGCTAATTTTCCTCTCTTTTCATTGAGTATTTGTTTATATTTATCCCCCGGGAGTCAACAGTTACCTACACCTTTGATGCTAATAGCAGGTTTTGTGTTGTGTTGAACTCGCACACTCGGGTGAGGTGTGTCTGCAGCTGACTGAAACGAGATGAGAAACAGGCTGCAAAGTGGTAATTTGTACGACAAAGATGCAAAGAGCAGGGTTGATTCTGGATATCTGACTTGAGCCAAAGAGCAAATAATGGCCAGTTTCAGCTCAGGGACAAAGATACGAGAATCTCGCAGTGGGTAAAACGGTTATTAACTACTTTACGTGCCTGATTATCAACGTTACCATGTATAAAAATGACAAAAATAAAAACCTGGACCTAACTATTACCTCTTGTTGTTGATCTGCCACTCTAGATGATATAATTAAGCTTATATTGATGTCTTACCACCATATTCTGCACTGGGCAGTTGGGTAACCCTATCAGTCACCACTGGTTGGTCTCTTAGAGCCAATTTCTGGGTTGGCCCTTCATCCGGCTAATTGAGTGGTCTGTCTGTCTCAGAAATTTGGCTTTACCAAATCCCAACCTTTAACCTTTGGACATAACTTTGACCTTTTCTGTTTGAAGTTGATATGGCCACAGTGACATCTCTTTTAGATTAAAGCATTAGGTGACTGGGGATCTCTGTCGGGTATCAGCGATAGGCCAAGTCCATCACGGGTTGGTCTTTTAGAGGTGATTTTTGCTTTTGGTTGTTTGATTTTTGCCTGCTTGAGAATTTTTCTTAATCCAGACCTTTGACCTTTGGACCTGACTTTGATCACTTTGTTTCTCAAACACTAGGCGACTGGGCGACTCTATCAGTTATCAGCAATTGACCAAATCCATCACAGGTCCTTTAAAGGAGATTTGTGGTGTGACTTTCCATTTTATTCCTCCTTGTTAAGAGTTAGGCCTTCCCCAATCCTGATCTTTTATCTTTGGGCCTAATTTTGACCTTTTCTTGTTTCATCTGGTACTCAAATTGAAAACCAACTGATGTAATGTGAGAAATGGCCAGTTGTTGGACAGACAGTAGCTTGTTTAAAAATATCTAGTCACTATCATCCACCTTTGGGCTGTTGATGATTTTTAGATTCATTCGTAGTCTTAAAGTTTCTTGTACCTTTATATAATTGATTATCAAAGTGTTTTTGAAAAGCTTCTAACACAGAGAGACTCGTGTATCTAGATTTTAGGGATGTTGGGCGCTCAATGATAGGCAGGATAAAAAATCCAGAGGAAATATTTAAAATTTGTAGCTTATAAATACCAGAGCTTGAATTATCTGCCGCCTGTAGTAAGAAAAAATGTTCCTAGTATGAAAGGGCAGAAGCCTCAGCAGCTCAACAGCAGATGTAGAAAATAAACAAAACATTTGAAAACCACAAGGCTGTCCTGTTATTCTGCTGTTTCTCTTTTCTCTCCTCACACCGAGTTCCTCCTTCAAACAGGTTCGATTTTATGAATCACTGCTTGCTCCTCAAGGGAACACATTGTGCATTCCTAAAGCCACGGCTCCGGCCGTCTCTGCTCATATAACTGGGAAAATTCATTTCAATATTTATCTCCATGAATATTTTTCTTTTTCTTCATCCTTTTTTTTTCTTTGTGAGGTGAAAAATAACGTGGAAATCACAAAACGGGTTTGGGGGATGCGCGCCTGGCTGCAGCGTGGAGGTGGGAAGCTTGGAGGAGATCATCAGAAAGGGAAATTGTGCACAGCGGGAAGAAAAATCATTGTGTTACCCCAGGTGAAAAATATTGTTGCTTTGCTTAAAAGTGCATGCAAGGCGAGCTACATTATTAGAATGTTTAAATATTAATTCTTCTGCTGGGTAGTAAAGATGATGGAGTCGCGGAGTCAACTACTTTGTTTTTCCTCCCCCCGCTTGTAGGCCACAGCTGCATTATTTTTTTTTTCTCATCTAACCTCGCTTTGTTCCCTGTTCCTGCAGAAATATACACTTTCCTCTTTGCACCCAGGGTCACTCTGCAGATTCCTTTCACAGCTCAACATGTTAATTTTTGATGTTTAAGCAGAACGTTGTACCGCACGTGATAATACCGAAAGGATCCGGAGGGTTTAACGTGTCATCTGAGCAACTTTGATCCGAAAATCAATACTTCTCGTTTTGACCGAAGGTGAGGTCACATTTCAAGTGCTACAACAACATGCACTTGATGTAAAAGACTCCTTTTGAGACACAAATGGCAGCTTATGGTGGCTAAAAAGTGCTTCTTCTTTTTTTTTTGTCAAGGTGACTGTCATCTCACAGAGTGGACATGAAGTGGTTTCAGTCCAAAAACACAATGAATAAATTTCAAAAAGTAATTATCACCTGATGCTCATTTCCACAGCCTCACTTCTGCAGATATCATTCGGTAAAATATTAATATTTCTTGTGCAAATGACTCCAGATTGCTGATAACTTCCACGCAGCAGCAGCTCGCTTCATTTCGAAATGAAACCCCTCAGACGTTAAGAAGTGCTTACAGGGTGTTACCGAGAAGAAAGGAGGGGAAAGTGTTTGCCCAACAAAGCCAGGTGTGATTTAGAAGGATCTCTACCGCCACTCAGGTAAAGTGGAGGGAAGCTCAGTTCCCTTGTTGTGTCAGAAAGAGATTTCAAAGCCGCCAGCTTAAAGGTGGGTATTAACTTGCTCACATCTGAAATACTTTTGGATCCTTCAGACTGAAATGGATAAAGATACAAAGAGCTGAGGTTGGGGGGTGGTGGGGTGGGGGTTGGAGGAGAAGGGGGTGGAAGAGAGAAGGATGGAGAGGGAGGCAAAGGCAGACAGAGAAAAGGAGAGGCTGCATTCACACTGCAGCTGAGGGTTTAACAGATGTTTTCTAACTTCTCTGGAAGACCATATATTGTGGGCTATATGCTAATAGCTATGTCAGTGCTTCCCAACCATGCCTGTGGTGTATATTTACTATACCTCTACGCTCGTTTAGTTAGTTTTTATTGTGATTCCATCTTAAAGTTAGCTTTTAAATTCAGTTTAGCATCAGTTAGGTTTCAAATTGTTAATTTATAGTTTAGTTTTTAATAGTTTCTGTGTTAGCTTCTATGACAGGAGCATAATTTGAAGTTTTAGTTGTCTATAATATCTCCTAGCTAGCTAAAATTAGGAATACAAAGTTGGGAAAAAAAATTTCCAACTGGCAGTTAAATTTTAACTAAAACTAAAGCTAGCAGTTAACATAAACTGTTGACTAAAAGTATAAACAGATAAATTATTAGCTAACAGTGTAACAAATGTAATGTAAAATTCAAACTGTATAGCTAGCATGTTAAATTGTTAGCTAAAAGTAAATCTCGCGGTTGAGAATGTAAACAGGGCATAGGAATTAATCCTATTAGCAAAAAATGTCGTAAAACTAAAACTAGGAGTCAAATTATTCGTTAATTTCAAAATCTAACTGTTAAACTTTAAGCTGAAAGTATAGATTCACAGCTGAAATTATAAGCTAACAGCACAAATAAATACACTACTAAAAGGGGGTGAATGGTTTGAATAGTAGTATGGCCCAGATCAACCTTAAAATGAGATCAAATAAACAAATTTGACATCATTAACACAGAGTCTTGAGTTAATTTGAAAAGGCTTAGGGGGGTCTATAATGAAAAAGGCTGGGAGCCACTGCTACATATAGTACTAAATCAGATCCTGGACTACAGGTGGCTGTTTTTAGTTGCTTTTGTCACCTTCCAGTGGTAAGATAAAAGCTCACTTAGGAGGTAGATAAAGAAGTCCTGTGAGTTTAACATAGATTGTACCCTGACTTTAATTTTCCTTTCTTAAGCACATTTATGTTGGAAAACAGGTTAAAAGTAGGTTGGCAGGACTTGCTGAGATTGCTCTTTTTCCCAATATGTGAATGCAACCTGACACCATCAGAGCAGTGACACGAGGAAAAGCAAAGGGAGGGACTGAGCAGAGACAAAGCAGACCACAGATAGTGACATGAAGGCCTCCAGTGTATGAAAGTGAGAGTGCTGTCACTCTCGGACGCCCCTGCCAGCTCTCCTCACCCTTCCAGCTCTCTGAACCACCCCACCTGAGAGCGATTGCGATGCATGTCCTAGTCACTCATGCGGGAGAAGCAATACATAAGTTGGGTTTACAGCCACTTTAAAAGCTCATCAAGCACATACTCGGCTTGTAGGAAATACCTTATTCATGACGGAGCTGGCTGAGGCCTAGGTAATTACTTGAATCAAGGTGGCCTCGGAAATGTTTAAATCTACAAGGACTAGAAGAAGGCATGAATAATGCAAAATAATTTGCATCTAAATTTTTTAAGTGTGCTTTATTCGAAAAAACTAAAACGCGGGCTCCGATTAAACTTTGATGAGTGAAAGCTGAGAGCATGCAGGCGGGTTAGGGCGGACGGGCGTGCGTGCTTGTAGAGTAGTTGAGAAAACCTCCTCGTTTGTAGAAATTATTTAGAGGGAAGGGGACAGAGGTAGTGCCAATAAATAATAATTAAGAGAGAGGTATTACAGCGGCAGGGTGTCTAGAGGACGGGATGAAGAGTATCCGCTGTTGTGCAGTCAAACAGGTTGCAATCGCACTCTTATATTTATGCTGAGCATCTTGTTTGGAGACTTTTTCCCCTCCTCATACACACGTTTTTACAGCTTCGCTTGTGCTGAATATTTATGAGATTGTGTTGTGCACAGAGCAGTATTTCCCTCTTAGTTATAGCTCGGGCATCCACCGGGCCTAGATAGCCAGGTCTGTGTGTATTATGTGAAACAAAAGGGATGCAGTTTACATATTATAGCATGCTTGAAGATATGAAATGCTTACCTGCTTTGGAGTGAAGAGGCACAGGTGGAAGGAGTCAATGGACCAGGAGCAGAAAAAAAAAAAAGAGAAAGAGGAAATTGATTAATAAATGACCACGTTAAAGCTTTTTAATCATCTTTTGAGGCCTGGAATTTGTCTCTCAACCTCTTAGCAGATGGTCAAAGGCTCCCCAACTGAACCAACATCAACTTTCAGTGAACAATATGATGTTCAGATTTTTTAAAATCCTGATAAATCACTGCATAATTGTCAGCTTCTGACTCTGGTGAAACACAAATATTTATTATTGGCACACAATATCATCCGTTCGAATCCAAAGTGTCCAAAAATCTGTCACCGTGATTCCAAATGTTTTTTAAAAAAAAAAAGCACTGAAAGGATGCACACACACCTCTCTCTCTTTGTTAAACAAACCACATATCTCTTCTTTTCTCTCCCTGCTTGGCCTGGACTGGGAGGTGATGGAGGAGTAGGGGGGAGGAGAAGGAGGAGGCGGTGGTGGGTATTTTTAAACGGAGGCTGGAAACAAAGGCCCCTCCTGAGGCCGGCCCCCTGCCCGGAGGATCACCTAGTCCCAGGCTACCCTGCTCCACTTTTCCCACGCTAACCTCCGGCCTCATTTGCATCCCCTGCTGCCCCTCGTAGCGATTATTTTCAGGTGAGCTGCTCTGTATAGGCGGCCCGGCTTAAGTACGTGTGTGAACGTCTACGTGCATGTGTGTATCTTTGCCATTTTATGTCCCTAGGTCTATCTGTATGTGTGCGCCTACCCCCTGATCCTGCTCTTAATTACGACTGACTGGCACCAGACACAATTGCCCCCTTGATTCAGTCAGCTCGCCCCCCGACCCCCCCGAAACAAGCAGCCCGCAGTGACCCGAATCATCTCCCAGCAGCTGGAGGAGGAAAACCTTGTCTGCACACGATTACGAGCCCAAACAGAGATAGCTGAGACAGACTTGCGCTGTCTTTCTCCTCAGCTAACGCAGCTCGGACACTGCTTAGGCTGTCACTGCTATTAAAAAGGCTTTCTATAGGTTACAACAGCCCCCTGTGTGCTACTGTATCATCCCAGCAGAGGAGCAGCAGTGTTGTCCTATTCATTCATTAACGCAGCTGTCACACATGTTAACTAGATTCACCAGTCAACTGTTACATATTAACACTAAAGGCTACAGCACAGTAATATACTGCTCTAATGGTTACTACAGCACACGCTTTAAGGTGGGAACAGACGATTCTTAGCACACTTAGTCTCTGCAGATTAGTAAAACTTGATGATAAAACTTGCTACATCATTTAGCCACACATTACCCCACACACAAGGCTCCAAGATGCTCTCTACAAAAGGATCCTGTTCAGTAACACGTGCACCTATCCTGCACAATGTAAAATTCCCATATCAGATGTACTATTCAACATTAAACACACAATGACACTATATTATAATACATGCAACAGACTGGCCAACAGCAACGGAGCGATACAGTTGTTTTACATCGAGCAGACTGTGATCAACAATAATAGTGCACTGTAATCTGCAAAGCAGATCCTTACTGTGAAACATTTCTATAGGAAACCGTTATTTTACGGTGTCCCTACTTCACTCTACTGTAATGTGCTGTATATATTTTAAGAGTTAAAATGCAATCATTTTTTTAAATTATACTGTTAGTATAGAGACAAAAAGCTAACAACATAAACAGTAATACAATGTCTCTTTTACAATCTTCAATGCAATCCACAAGAAACGTTTCCTACTGTTAAATATTTAGAGTAAAAAATTTTTTTTATATTATAGGGAATGTCATCTATGACAACATAGCAATAACAGGTGTTTTAAATAGTCGTCACTGTAATCTGCAGCAGTTAACGACCTTATAAAATATAACAGTTGTTTTACACTGTGTGGACAACAACAGTTTCCCACTTAAAAAAACATAGCGGACGCCGTTGTTTTACAGCACTTTAATCTAACAACGGCTTTATATTTAAGAAATTTTACAGTAAAACACCATTTTTTTCACTGTCCGTGTAATTTAAAACAAACGCGTCCTACTTTAATAAATATAACAGTAAAACAGTGTTTTACTTTTTGTGGATCGTAATCCGCAAAAAATGCTTCTTAATTAAAAAAGTTTTTTCTTACAACACTATAAATTGCAATAACGGTTAACTACAAAAACAGGTCCACAACAAACGTCCCCCACTTTAAAAATATACCAACAACAGCTACATGTATCAGTCTGGTTGGACTGTAATCCACAGCAACTTTGATGTAGTTCGAGCACACCATATAAGATGATCTGTAAGAAATTATGTAAAAATGTCCCCATATTTCGTGTTGCTGTCCCAAATAGACCCGAACCCTTTCACCCCAGCTGTGTTAGTGCCTTGTTCTTCCCACTGAGCAACACATACAGTCAGCCCACTGATCTCAGCCACAGCAGCGCTTTATAGAGATAGCAAACAGACAAAAACAATGTTTGTCCTGCTACAGCCGGGAGCCGCACACATAACTACACCTTATTATTTCATATCATCATGGGCTCCGAACTCTCTCAGCTGTGGTACGGGGAAAGGTAGCTACAAGGCAGTGTACAGGGATTTACACATACAGAGAAACAAACACACACATGCCTAATATAATTGTCAGCGTCTGTCCCTCCCCGTCTCAGAGTGAAGTCCCAGCGTTCACAGAGAAGGGTAATTATCGTGTATCCGAATGGGAGGATGCAACCATCTCTGGCTCTGATTAAAGGGGACAGGAGAGGAGTGTCGCCTCCCTTTTGCAAGCCACCGTTTACGGGGAGGCGCACCTTTCACTGTCCAAACAATGTCTGTCAGCCAATATCAATAGCTGCCGTGGGAGGAAACAGTAGCCAAGGTGCCTGGACTGCAATACAGACTGAGAAATGGATATAAATTGGGTGAAAAGTGCATTACAAGGCTCTGGTAACCCCACAAATCCCCGCGTGGAGGCGGAGCGTAGCGGCGTAGCAGCAAATGTTGTACAAACGTCCCTTTGCACTTGCAGCAGGTTTCTATTATAAATCAGCGTGCCACACTTTGTAAATTTCGATTATGTTGCACCTGCAAGCGATGATCGAACACGTAAAACAAGAAGTAAATGAAATGATTCTTGGTTTGTGTTTTTTGTGTAGTTTTTTTCTTTAGTCGGCCTGTATGTCACGCTACGCTCCTCTTCCTGCTTCACTCCCTTCACCTCATTTCGTCTCCCCAGAGGTTACCATCTGTACCCGCTCCCCTCCTCTCTCTGCCTTTTGCCGCACATTTCAGCCTCATCCTTCATTCTGCACCCCCCCCCCTTGTTTTAATATTTTTTCTATAATTGTCTTTTTATTTAAGGCGCTACCTTTTCGCAGGCTGAAAGTCTCAAAGAAGAGCGCAAACTTAATGTGCCGACTGCCTTTGAAGTTCAAGGGAAAGGAAGTTACACGCCACTTGAGATGTCATAGCTAATTGTCCATTGCATGCTAAATCATAGAGCAAAGTGAAGAAGAAGAAGGAAGAAAAAGAGGAGGATAATGACAAAACAGAGAATGGAAGAAAAAAAGTGAGGGGACATATGTGAAGGTGTCATTTAGTAAATAAATGAGCTAAAGGGGGAAAAGGAAGCTCGCCTTACACACAGCCTGAGCTCAGTTAACGCATCGCAGAAGATGATCGTCTCGACTCAATTTCTGAAAATTGCCACTGCTGCTGCTGCTACACCCCCACCCACTCCCCACCCCACGAGAGAGAGAGAGAGAGAGAGAGAGAGACTAGAGGATAAAGAAAAGAGGGGAAAAAAAACTTATCAGCAGTTACTCCTCCTTCATTTTATTTCATTTATGAATTACAAGGAAAGATGCCATTATATATTATTAATTCTCTGCTGTTGCTTTGGCTCTGGCTGCTGCAGCGGTGAGCTGCGGATGTCGGCGGCGGTGTAATTACGTTCTAGCCGGGCAGCCATCCGTTTCCTTTCAAAAATTTACAGGATTCTTAATCACGTTGCTCATTTGGGTGCACGGTGGCGGGGATGGCGAAACACAAACAGGGGCACGTCTGTTTGCACGGGAACACCTGCTTAGCATTGATAGCAGATGT
>VUQR01002876.1:6723-18609 GCA_015108515.1 Hemichromis elongatus
AGTGACTTTTTCCACAGTGACACTGGGGTACCATATATCCAAAATGACGTGTAAATGGAAGCATGTGACGAGGCGGCCAAAGGAGGGCATTCAGTGGAGAAGGTGTGTGTGTGTGTGTGTGTGTGTGTTTGATGTGTGCGTTTCCATGTGGTTGGAACTAGTGAGCGAGCATTGGGGGCACGATCATCTACAATACAAGAAAGCCTCTCCGAGCAAGAACACCACACTGTTTCCCCTTGTAAAAGCACCAGGGAGTATTTCCAAGCAACACTTAAAACTATAACACAGCTACTTTGGAATAGGTGGAAAGAAAGAAGCAAAGAACGAAAGAAAAAGCATGAGGCCAATGCACCATCTGAGGGCCCATTTCCCCTCCACAGGGTTGCTCATGTAATGCTGCAGATAATTACACAATAACGATAATAACTATAATAAAGAATTTATCCGACAGCAACATATACTGGGGTTGTTAGCAATAAGATACTCTAACTATAGGGCTGCATTATTTTATTATTAAGTTTACATTTTTATAGGTCACAGTTTACAATGCTTATGTCATGTGTGTTAAAAAATTAGGTGGTTTTTACAACTTTAAACACTAACGTGACTAGAATTTTGTGGAAAGAAAACTGAAGTTTAATTTTAATTTCACAAAAAGTTTAAATCCTCACATCCTGAAACCAAAGATTTTTGCCAGAATTTACAACATTTACTTTAATATTCCTGTTTGTCTGTCTGAGTCTCATCACTTACTGTCTATGACTATAAGGCTATAAGTCTTTGGTCACTGCAGCTCAGAATGGAGAGAGTGAGTGTGCATTTTTATGTTTGTGTGTAGCATCAATACACCCTGGCTGATGTATTGATGTGTCATTTGTGCTGAGCAGCCCAGAGCCATTCCATCCTCCAATAAAGTGCATGTGTGAGTGTGTGTATACACCGAGATCAAGCCTCCAGGCAAGTAGAAGACAGCAGGCAACCTCCTGCAGCTGAGAGCAGGTGTGTTTTTGCGTGTATAAGTGTGTGTGGTGGCCCTGTAGTCCCAAGGGGCTCTGGGGACCAGGCTGCTGCAGACATTTATTAACAGGGCAGATTAATAGCACTAGGAAAACATGTTCACAAACATGATAAATATTAATAATAATCAATATTGAGTTACATTTGCCAAATTGAGTTGCAAACATCACCCAAGGGGTGGGGATGGAGAGAGGAGGGAGAAGGGAGAAGGGAGAAGAAAGGAGGTGGATGAAACAGGAAGAGTACTGAGTGCAAAAGAAGTAAGCACTGGGGAAAAACAGAAGAAGAAGGTAAAAAAAAAAAGGAATCAAAAAACAGTGAATAGTGTAGACATTGTTTAACATTGAAAACTAAGCAAAAACCTTTACATTTACCCATATCATAATCACCACGACCACCTAAATCAGCTATCAATAACAGATGATTCAGGCAGAACAAAGCTATTCTCATTACTTTACCGTATCAGACCATTGCATTGATAAATGTTTTATATTTCCAATTCTGCGAGGCTACTGACAGAAGGAACCAGTTGGAGGACAGTGGGACCAAACCGGAGTCATCGTCAACACTCAGAGCACATCCACACAAACAAGGCAGTGAAGCAAAGTTTGATTGTCAAGCACCACAGTCCCATTTTCAACATCACGGAAAGCAATTCTTGAATTAATTTTACAGCTTCACTGAGATCTAAAGAGGGTGAGTCTGATTTATGAAGACATCCTCCCTACCGGTAGAAGGTAGTCAGCACAGTCACTACCCACAGAAGTAATTGGAATCAATAAAATCTAGAGGCAAATAATTTATGGCAACTGTTTTTATTTAATGTATCGAAAAATGTAACATCTAAGGCAACAGAATAACAAAGTATGGTTACTTTAAAAGATTTCACTATTAAGAAACAGACTATTGCACTAAGCTTTGTATACCTCTTTTTCAGTTTCTATATGTGAGTCTCTAGTTGTGTGTGTGCGCGTGTGTGTGTGAGAGAGAGAGAGAGAAAGCGAGAAAGTCCCTACACCCACTTCTTGTGCAGCTTCATTTAGCAGGCCATTTGGGAGGCCAGACAGCAGCTAGGGGAGCGCCAAGGCAGACAGTGTTCAGAACAAACCCATCCATTCTAATTAACCAGGGAAAAAAGAGAGGTTTGACTTGTGTGTCTTTATATGTGCAAGTATGTTTTTGAAGCAGGGCACTTTATTCAAATGAACTTTTTGTTTTGGGGTGGGTCTATATATTCTTTAATGTCTACAATGTGGAGAAAAAAAACAATCAAACTTATTTACATATTTACATTAATTTTAATAAAATCTTACCGGATCTTTGACTCGGTGATATTTATGTCTTGTCCTGTCTGATTATCATAGTTAGACAAAAATCTAGAGAGTGAATGCATGGCCAACAGACTTCTTAGCCAACAAGGATGCACTTGGGTGTGTGTGCATGCTGCGTGTGTGTGTCTGTGTTAGTCAGTGTGGTTTGGCAGACTGGACACAGCATACACCAATACATCAGTCTATTACTCTTTAGCCTTGCTCCCGCTCCTCTCTTTTTTCTCACTCCCTCCAGTCATTAACCAGTGAATTAACGACAATCGAGCACGCTATTAATCACCCTGACAAAAGTGTTAGCATTGCCTGGCTAGGCCGGCACGAGACTGTGGTGGAGGAGGAGGAAGGGAATGGAGGTGGTGGGCGAAAAGTATGAGAGTGAGAGCGAGATGACTGCAAGGGTCATGGGAGGTTCTTGGTCTTTGGGGAAGGAGAAAGAAATGTGATGATATGGAGAGGAAGAGGTGTGAGAGAAACAAGGGACATGAGATAAAGAGAAGACAGTACTGTAGAAAAGCAAAAGGCTGATGTGAGTGACAGAATTGAAAGGATGTCTCTGTGCACCTGAATATGTTTAACTTTAGAGTTCTGTTATTGAACAGTTAAAGTAGGTTATATATACTACAGCAAAGCAAATGTACTTAAGGTGAAAGCTTATCAGCTCTTATGGAGTTGAATGTGTGGAGCTGCTGGAAAGCTGAAGGGTTACTGTTTAAAGTCAAAGTCATTTCCTTGAGTAATTCTGAATTCAGATTATACACATGCATGTGTGTAGCTCTTATATAGTTTGTATATCTTATTGATTTTGTGTGTGTGTGTTCTTAAAGGCTCAGTTAGGGATGATTATTGCAAACCAGCATAGGTTATAAATAGTGAGGCGTGTTGAGCAGTTGATGTAATATAGATGTCCCACTGTAAAAAATAAACTAATTCAACTAAACTTTTAATATTATCAGCAATTGTTTGTGGTATAGTGCTGTGCATCCTACAAGACTGTATAAAACACATAATTTCATAGAAATCTTAGAGCATGCAAATATATATACTGTCATTAGGCTACCTTAAAATACCTTAAAATACAAAATTTGTAGAAAGGGCATTATCCAGTGCAAACTGGATCATGCAATATTGTAATTTAATTGCATTTACTAAATGGCAAATAACATTGATAAAATAAGACCAAACTTTAATAGAATTATAGAAAAGCCAAGAAATTACCCAGAGCTTTGCAGGAAGTTATGTTTACTGTCTATCTCTACTCTATTAACTAATAAGAACTCCTTCATCTCTCGCTCCCGCTTTCTCCCTCCATGCCAGAGTAAGACCACCTGCTGGGAGGCCTGAGCTCTGGACGTCAGGTGGGTCACGGCCATCACACAGTCCCATGTCATCAGGCTGTCACAGTGAATGGAACTGACATGGGAGATATGCTAATCCACTTAGCTTCAAACTCAGCCAGGAGGCCGGTACGCAGCCCCGTCTCTGCCCACTATGAGCAGAACACACACAGACACATTAAGCCATGTAACTGTGAACTTTCCTCAATATGCATATTAGTTTAGATCAAATGAAGCCAAAAGATCCCTGTGGGGCTATTAAGCTAGTACTCAATAGGATTTATATTATTGGAAAAGAACAGGTTATATAGCGATACAAAGACGTAAATATGAAAGGTAAAGCAATACCTTCAGTAAACAATGGTTCTCTGAAGCTGCTAATAGGTTACATTTTATTTTAGTTGCGTAAGGAATGTTAATGACATCAAGTAATCCTGTAATTATGAAGAGAAATTATAGAAAAATATATGACACTTTTCTTCATCCTAGCTAATTTGTAAAACACAAGCTTTCCAAATGCAATAATGTTTCTCTCAGTTTAAGTCCACTCACATTCAGTATGTAAAGCCTAGCAAAAATAATACACATGAAATTATACGTGTCACATGTTCATCCCATGTAAATGGAGATGTAGTCAGGCGTGTGTGCATTAACATGTAAACCGAATACTTTGATATAGTTAGTAAAAAAGTTAAAAAAAACAAAACAAAACTAAACACTGCATTCACACGCATATCAGCATGGTGTTATAATAATACAGTACAATCTGACTTTCACACACTCTCATTGAGTCTGTAGCAAAGTGATCAAAGTAAGTCAGCAAGCAGCTAGGTGTCAGAGTTCAAAACTATTGCACCACTCAACCAGATGATATCTCAAACCTATCCATCATATTTCCCGACCATGACTTCCCCTATTAGGAGCAGTGGCGGTGTTATTACTAATCTGTTCACTATCCCACAGAAACAGGAAGGAAGAGAGGGAAACAGATGGGAAAGCAGGAGAATGGCGAGCGAGGGACACAATGCTTACTGCTCCCTTCCTCCTCATCCACTTCACCTCCGTCCCCCTCCTCTGCTCGACTCGCTTTTTAGCTGTCCTCGGAGTGAGAGAGAAAGCGCGAGCGGAGGCTCACAATCAGTCTGACAATACTGTATACAAGTGGTTGAGAACAATGGAGGCCAACCACAAAGAATTCTGGGAACATAGCCACAGACTTCTTCTCCTTCGGGTGGCTCCTGCATGCCAGACCTATCGATACACATCAGCTGGCTGAGACTGACCGGTGCCAGAGAGAAGACAGAATATAAATACATAATGCAGATATGATGTTCTTAGGTAACTGCTTCTCATCCCTGTACTCTTTCTCCATCCTACTTCTTTACTGTGTTTCCATGCATGCACAAATGTGGCAAAAAATGTATTAATCAAAATGTTTCCTGTTCCTTGAAATCAAATACCTATGCACATGCATCACACGCCAGCACATGCATACACACAGGTCGAGTGTCACTTCCTTCCATAATTGCGACTCTTAATTAACACACACACAACCACCCTGTGTGTGTGTGTATATTTGAGATATGGCAAGGCAACTGAGTGCAACAATAAGTGCAAAAACATTTCAGACTGAATAAAAAACCCCACAGAAACAAGAAAGAGGGAGGGAGGAGGAAAAGAAAGGCAGTGTTAGGTAGACATGGAGAGAATGAAAAAGACAGAGGCAGGCAATTTTGTCCCTCTCCACTTTAAGTGCGCAGGGTGTGGGGTGAACGCGGGTCCATTTGGAAATAATTGGCTGGTAATTAGGAGGGGTCGACAGGTCGATTCGGGAACAAATGGCTGTCTTTAGCTCAGGTGGACCTCCGCACGAGATAATGGGAGCTATACCTCCCACCCCCTCCCCTTTCCACTTTCTTCTCCTACTCCTCTCCCGTCTCCCTGCTTCTCCCCCATCTCTATATCTTCTGCTGTATGTGCTACCATATTTGCTAACAGTGTCTTCACAAAAATGAATATGTTCCCTTATATGAAGTGTAGTAGATTCTCCATGAAACACTTATTTACCTTCAGAGTACAGCAAATTACATGTTTTTTAGAGATAATGCTAAAAAGTTACAAATTATGAATCAAATCATTGTCATCTGTGTTTAAAAGTTACATTAATAACCTTCAAAGTTATACAAATCCTATTCACAGTGTCTTAACAATAGCAGCACGCAGTAGCATCTTGCTTAATTGTAAAGTAGAAATGGACAACTTTATAAACAAGTCAAGTCCAGAATACTAAATAACAGAGCAAGGTAAGAATAAACCAAACCAAACAAATTAAGAAACAAACATTAAAAAATAGAAATTAAAAAATCACACAAAACAATACTGAGTTTGTGTTTCAAGGAAAAGGTGTTATTCAGGCCCATAAATATGAAAGGGAACCCAGAGATACAACAGAATTAGCCAAACAGTGCATTTTGCCCCCATTCACCCTACCAGCTACAGGCTCTCACACTCTCTCTGTTTCTCTCTGTGTGTCTTTCCCTCTCCTGTCCTCCCATTGAGCAGCGCTGGGGTCTTGTTTGGCTTCCTGCTGTTTGTGTCCAGACAAGGTCTTGATCTGAATACTGATTCCCCATTGATAGGCCCGCACTTCCGATCTAATTAACTTGTTTTGTCTTTGGCTAAATGGAAGCGTCTGAGGGAGGGTGAGAGAAGGAGAGAAAGAAAGGGGAGAGACAGCAAACAATGTCACAGATCTTTGCTGGAGACGCACCGTAAATAACAACAAGTAAACACAAACAGAAGGAAGGTTAAGGAAGGATGTGTTAAGAAAATAAATTGTAATGCGTGTGCATTAGAAGCAGCCATAAAACAAAAACAAAAACAAAAAAAACAGAGTTGCTCACATTAAAAGCAACACAGGAAGTAAGCAAGTAAATAAAGACTAGGAGCCAGAATGTACGAGCACATTTACTGAGCTGAGTGGTGGCAGGTGCAACAAAATCTGAGTTGATTCTTACTGGAATAGCTACACAAAAATATGGTTAAAATATGGACTTTCAATTTGTTTTAAAAAATGATTCTCAAGCTATTAAGCCTGACCTGTGGGGGTTTTTTTTGCATGTGTGTAAAAAATAGTAATTATTATACATCCAATGACCATATCTTTAGAAAGCATTTACTCAGCATCAGCAATTTATTGATTTTTATTTTATTAATATCCGTTTATATTTTATAACCCTCTAACGGCAATATTTCATGTCCGTGTATCTAGTTTTACATCCTGAACTGGCTGCAGATGAAAGCAAGCGTCCATGTGGTTTCCCTTCTATTTACTGTCCTCTGGTCACCCGTGGGTGCATACATTTCTGTGGGCACGCGGCCCTTGCCTCGCCTCCTTTACAGAAGGAAATGCAGAAACAACAGCACAAATACATTAAGGAGGAGAGCAGAGGCAGACAGAGACGCCACAGTACACTGAGAGAAAGATATCAGCGAGACAGGCTACTGACAATAAAAGGCAGGAAGGCAGGAGGGGTGGGTTGGTGAGGTCACTTAATGACATATGACCCAAAATAAACTGCATAAACAAAGGAATAAAGAGGCTTCGATGGGTTAAAGGAAGAGGAGAGGGGCAAACAGAGGGAGGATCAAAGGGGATGTCCGCTGCTGATACTGCACCTCAGATAATGTGTGGTGCAATTAGTGCCCTGTGACGATTTCCATTAGAGCTAATCAAATATTTATACTGCCTTCTGAGCATGTCACAATGCTGCCCTGGCTCTTCATATCAATGTGACAAACGCCTAATGAAAGAGTGGGCGTATAGACAGTGAGAGGAGGTGGAGAGACAGAGAGATAGAAAAGGAGAGAAAGAAAGAGGTGTTAGAACTAGAGTTTGCTCTTTCTCCCTCTTCCACATTTGGTTTGCAAATGTTAGACCTCTGTCATCAATTACATGGCTGGTCTGGTGGCAATAAGTGGCTGTGTGTGTGGGTGTGTGTGTGAAGAAACAAGGGCAAGGGAGCACTGATGCTACCTTAGCGAGAACTATTCATCAAATTGGGCTGGATGCTGAACCGGTCTAAATGGGCCACATCAAACTCATCATTAAACCGAAATAATTAATAGAAGTGGTTGAATTTGATTTTCACAATAGTGCCATTCTCAAGATATCTACATGTCAGAAAAATGCATTTGTGATCTGTAGAAAGATAAAGGGACTAGAGTTAAGTGGGGGCTTCTATGGATACAAAAAATACCAATAATAGCACAATAATGCCGTTGTCTTCAAAATGGAAAAAAATGGATGATATTGATGCTGTATTGTATTTTTTTAAAAAGGAAAATCAAACTCATACTCAATATTAAAATTATGTGACCCAATCCTACTCCAACTACATTCAACTAAGTGTAAATAAGTATTTAATATCACAAAAACCTTTTAGAGGCTTTCAGAAACAAAAAATAATAATCTCACACACACACACACACACACATTCACCACTGCTGGCCAGTGGCACAATTGAGAGAAGGTTGGGGGTAACAAGATGGGCGGGCCGGCCTCCAAAGGTGAGAGGTCAAGTCCCAGTCTGACAGACAGATGGAAGAGAGTGGTCAGGGTTTGAAGGATGAGAATGGGATGAAGGATGGCCCTGGTTGGGTGCTGTGTCAGTCTGGGATATGGATGACCGTCTTCACCACTGTGACAGGGCAATAGGCTCCTATTAACAAGGCAGGTTAACTGACCAATGAGAGGGAAACGCTATACAGGATAGGGACGGGGCAGACAGAAGATACAAAAAATACTTAAACAGAGCAAAGAGCCATTGTGTAACTAAGAAATTTAAATGAATGAGGCTCAGAAGAAAAAAAAAAAGCTGACTAGAACAGGGAACCAATCAGTAAACTCTAAAGGTGTGTTCTACCTCGCTCTTCTCTCTTGACTTTCATCTCAACCCCCAACCAATCACAGCCAATGGCTGATTCTTGTTCTGCTGGACGTTTCTTCCTGTTTAAAATGAGTTTTTCTTTTCTACTTGCTTGCTCATTACCGGTCATTTAATTGTTTAGGATTCCTTTCTAATATTGTTGGGGGTTTGCCTTAAAATACACCTTACAATTAGGCGTGGGAATTTAAAGCGTTAATTGCGATGAATTCATTGGAAAAAAATAACATATTTTATTGCACTTTGCAGACGGGAACTTTTGTCAATGTACGATTTCCTGGTACCAATTACACTGATGCACACAGCTACAAAAATGGAAGAATCAGAAGAAAGTGCATTGCTTGGACTGATCAGAGGCAAATTTTATTTCAAAAGACTACCCGACAGAAGCCTTGATAAAACTGTGGTTTTGTGCAATCTGTGCAAGAAGGGGTTTGCATACCACCAAAGCACTTCAACCTTCTGGTACCATCTCAATGCAAAACATACTGCAGTGAGAACAGAAACTGTGGGAGCTGTTAGCAGTTCGAGTACCAACAAAAGGTGTCGGCAGCCCAAACTTGATGAAATGACTGGCTTCAGGACCAAAATTAGTTGGCTTACAAATTCTCTCGCAAAATGGATTGCTCTGGACTGTAGACCACTATCAGTGGTAGAAGAGTAGAAGAGATAGACGGTAAATAAGCATGGTTTAAGTTTAAAGGCGAAGCTCGTCAAGGTGGTCATAACCTTTTATATTTCTGCCTTATATTTTTAAGAAGAAAAACTGTACTTTATGTTAAAAATTTTATTATTATTATTATTTAAAGACAATACCAATTTGAAAATGTACTTAAAGTACTTATTCTCTGTTTTGAATTGAAATGCAGTTTAAATGCTATTTTTCCATAAACTAATCAGCTTGAGGTATAATATTCACATCTATGTCCATTATTACATTCTGTCGCCCACTAAAACCCTTTAAAATAAAAAAAAAAACTTTGCGCTTTAGGGCAAATTGTCTTGTGCGATTAAATGTGATTAATCAAGATTAATAATAACAAAGCCTATAATTAATTAGATACATTTTTTTAATGAAGTCCCGCCCCTACTTACAATGTAAAGCACCTCAAGACAACAGATGTAATTTCTCGCTATATAAATGACATTGAAAATGAATTGTAAAACAATAAGAGGAAAACCTTTGAACACAAACGCTTTTTTCTTGCTTTTTAAAAGTTTGATGAAGATGTCATTGGAAGAAATATTCAGATATGACAAAAAAATTAAAAAATTAGTAAACTCTTACCTAAATAAGGACAAAAATGAAAGAAAATAAATAATTTGGCAAAGGCCAAATTTTAGGTAATATTTAAGGATTTATAAATGTGATCAATTTGATGGGATCCTCCTCTGATACTCAAAGTTACTATGTGATCACTGGACAAATATAACCTATAAGCAACAGACAGGGATCTCTGATTCTAACCTACATGACTCAGGTTAACAGAAAATGTCAGGATAAGATGCTCCAGCGGGCTAATCTCCAGCACAAGTGATAACATTCAGCAGTGAAACCATGACAGATGAGTATTGATCGCTGAGTAGTTGAAGGAGGGTAAAAATAGATTACCAGAGGACTTTATTGATATTGATTGAAGAGGCAAAGAGGTAAAATATCTTCAGTCTAAAATCCTTCGCAAAGTTATTGTTCAGTGAATTGGATACAGAAAAAAAAAAGGATGTGTTGCACATGCGGCAGTTATAGATGTTCGCATTTCTTAGCACAAGGAAATTAAACATGTGCTTTAAAGGAACTCTACATGATAACACTAAACAAATATTAGGTATTATCCCAAGTAGCCCATGACCACCCCTCTCTACAAGCATTGTCACAACTCGAAACGACCTCAAACTGCAACACGTACGCGCTGTCCCACATTTCACGTAGTATCATACCGCAGACATACATCTCAAACATTCACATGTGTAATCATAACTCACCGAAAGCCGACATATTATCTCACGCGTCTTCGAACAGAGTCGTCAAACTATGAGTTCCCAGCTACTCATAAACTGTGGTTACCAATTAACCGTGTGTGTGTGTGCTGCAGAGATACTAGAAGAGAAGAGGAGGTGTCTGGCAGACCTATCTGTAGCGCTGCGATGCGCTAACGTGAAAGAATGCCAGACTCAATGTGACATAGATAGGGGAAGTGCAGGGGCCCGATGGGCTGAGTGAAGGTCGATGTTGAGGTCAAGTCCCAAAGTGGTAGAAGCTCCCTAACACCGTCTCCACATTGTCATTTAAAAGCATTAATGTATCTTATTCATTGTTAAAATGGTGAAAATGGGATTCTTGAGATGTTCACTGAAAGATGTTTTTCAGGACGTGTGATTGTTTGCTTGAATCTAAAGTGACAGCAGCTCGAAATCCACCTTCTGTTGAAACTTTCTCACATTTTTTAAAACCTTTTCAACAATGTCTGCCCTACACAGTCCCACTTTCCTCTAATCCTTCCTGGTTCTGTTACTGACACTTCACTCATTGTCTTCATTCACCCTAACGTGACAAAGTATCAGCTCCTTACACCGCCACGTCTGCACCCACCCTGCAGAAAGACACAGCTGTTTCCAGGTTCAAACAGAGCCTAGAGTCACCCCCACTTCAAGCCTGGAGTATTTCTAGACTAGCCAGAGTAGGTTTTAAGTAAACTTTAAAGATCTTAGGGCAATTTTTAAATCATTCAAGTTGAACTGAAGTTAAGTCCAAATCCCTAAGTCAAAACCCACAAAGTGCTCATTTCACTTCTTCAGAACCAAGGCCAGCCCTCATTGTTCCAGCTAACAGTAGAATATAATAGAATATATTAGAAGAAGGTTTGCAAATTCAAAGGTTGTATGCCAGTCCCTTTTAGGTAAACGCTTGATTTTTAAATGCTCTCCGTTTCCAAAATGAGACTTGACAATAAAATCAAACAAAGTTAATGTCCTAATTTTTATGACCTAATTTTGTCTTAACTCCAAGACTCTATAGAGGGATGACCAGAAGGAAAGGGGGGAGGCAGTGGGTGAGAAGGGTGTAACTGTGCTTGAATGGATAAGCCAGGGGACACTGGTGCTGGAACAAACCCACTTTCCTCATGAAGGGATGATACTGGTCAGGATGGAGGAATGAGGGCTTGGGGTTGGAGGAATAGGTGGCAGAAGGTGGGCATGTGTGTAGTGCTGGGGTGGGGTGGTGGGTTGCTGCTGGAAGGGGGTGGTGGGGTGGTGGGG
>VUQR01002876.1:18764-31968 GCA_015108515.1 Hemichromis elongatus
ACTCTCTCTCTGGCGATGAGAGAAAGTAGGTGAGGGTGAGGGAGGGGTAGAGGTGGATATTTCTCAGCCACAACAGGAGCTCTGTGATGACAGGGGCCAGGCCATGTCACACACCAGGGACTCTGGTGGCTCTCCTTATCATGCAGAGAGGGCTTCATTAAATGCCCTTTCTTCTGTCCCTCCATATCTCTATTTGCTTCTAGAGCTTGACAGAAACAACACAAAATGCTGCTTCAGACAAATACAGTCAGTGGGTGTTTAACATACATTAAGAATGACCACAGACTATATGTGTGTATGCATATAAATGAACATAGAGGAACAACATTCCTTTAAAAGTCTGATTAACAGCAAATAATAAATGCAAATATGAAATTGGAGCCTTTTGGATCAGTATTTAAGGTTTTATTCACATGGCAGGGTAACATTTGCATGCAAAGGGCCACCTTAATAATCTTCTGATCATTTAACTTATTTATTTCATACTGACAAATCATTATCCTTGGTTATAAACACCATTTATTTACCTGAATGTCAAAGCTTATACATACACGATGGTCACGGTCACGTAGGCACCATGCAGTGTCTTATCATGAGTTACACTACTACATCATTTTAGCACTAGCATAAGCCTTGTGCTTTTCTTTGATACTAAAGAGTAGCTTACATATATGTGGTCAAGTATTTGGTGAATAACCTTGTGTCTACAGGGTTATTTTCATTTTATGCCACAATTACACTTGACTATCATTAAATCAGGGAGGTGCCGTGTGGTCCAACAGTTTAAGAGCACTATTTGTTTTTTAAATATTTGGCTTATTGACAAAATTCACTTTACTATGACTTAGTTTGGCTTCAGTTTAATCTGTCTGTCCAAATTTCAGACTCTCTCAAATACTTTGCATCCATTGATCTCCCTTTTTCCCCCCTTTTTCTCTATCCAGCCTTATACTATAAATTTTTGTTTCAAAAAAGTTTGTGTCCTTTTATGTCACTTCATGTTTTAAAGAACCTGAGTGAAATGTGGGAAAACCAAATTGTATTGTCAAACAGGGCATGATGGTGATACAGCCGCCACACACTTGTCTTGTCCTTGCATCACATCACAGGCCTGGTGACTCTGTCTCTCACACACACACACACAAACACACACACACGGTAATCACACTTTGCTTCATGCCTCTCCCTGTGAAACAAAAGGGGGCCTTGTCCACATGCAGCGCTTGTACAAGAGGCTTAGGGACATTTTTCTCATTTTTGAACAGCTAATATCTTGCAAAAGTTGTCTAATCTCTTTACGTTTAAGATGAGATTTGTGCGCTCCCACCCTACAACACCCCACCTCCTCCAAAAGCCTAACACCTACCCCTACTATGCCCTGACGCATGGTGCTTAACCAGACCATTTTAATTAGGTTACGTGTGTTTGTGTGCCCGTGTGTGTGTATCTGTGTGTGTGTGTGTGTGTGAGAGAGAGCATTGTTTAAGCGTCAGGTCTCAGAATTACAAGCTGATATAATGAAACACAGCAGGTGATGAAAGAATTAGAACCCCTTAAAATCAGCCTCAGTTTGTACGAGACAGTTAAAGAAAGTGGCTTCTAGACATATAAAAAGTGATATTGTCTTTTTTATAAACATGAAACATGAAAAAATATATAAAACATTATATAAATATATCCATCCATCCTCTTTCACTTTTACTTGGATGGATGAAAATATATAATTTGTCATAATTTATATTTATTTAGTGTAGTTAGCTGTTCTTAGTGTTAAACTTCTAATGTTAGAACTTTGTTCTCCTGTGGAAAGAAACTAAAAATACAGAAAATTTCATTGTTAACAGAATAGAAAAAAATGGAAAAAACTTATATTTTATCGCAAAAGTTGTCTTGGCATGACATCTTGGCAATCTTAGTCAACACACAACTACTGCATGCAAATATAACAGCGCATACACACGGTACAATGCATTCTAAATGACACTTTTAACTAAATGTTAAAGAGAGGAAGATTGTTTTGATTCTCTCCATGCCCACAGCAGAAAGGGACCGCAGATGCACCAAAGCAACACAAAGTACTGGGAGCTGCAGTGCAACTACAAACTCATTCTTTGAAAGAAAGGAATAAAGGCTACCAGGGTTACAGGAAGTACAACCAAGTTGGAGAGTGACAAAGAAACACAGAAAAGAAAAAGAGAGAAGAGGAAAGAGACAGAGGAGAGGGGCTGCTTTTGAGAGACAGATGGGCTGTTCTCCTAAAGTTTGCTGTGCCAGTGCCATGCTGAATGCCGCGATTTCTAACAAGTTTCAAGAAGGGTCACTGTCTGGGCCCTTTTCTCTCTGTCTACCTTACTATCTATCTTCCTCTATTTGTCATTCTTAATGCCAATCTGTCTGCTACGCTATCACACTGGCTGTATGTGCACAAGATTGCATGCATGTATCTACCTATATCTGTGCTAAAGTTGAGACAGAGTGCAAAGGCAAAGATATGGAAAAAGCATTCTTATAAATGCTCCCCAAAGTGCTTTTTTTCTTGATAAGTGTGTGTATGCGAGTGTTGCCAGGGTGAGCTGCATTCTGCTACTGGGGAACTACAAAAGCAGCTGATTAGAAACAGTAGGTGAGCTTTGCTAACAATTCCCAGTGAATATGCAAAACGTAAAAGGCTAAAGAAAGAAAGAGAGATAAAGTGACAAGGGCGAAGAAGAAATCGCTCAGTTTCTCTGTGTCCTGACACCTCTGAGAAAGATCTAATACCAGGTGATATATGGAAGTATTTCGTAAATACTTGCATGCAGACACAACAGCAAATTAGCTTACACTGCAGGTTTTGCAAGTAAGAAATTATGCTCAAGCAATCCATGCACATAACTAATGGCCATATTTCAGGCCTGATATGAAGGCGTGACGTCACAGAGAAAGATTAGTGCACTGCGAGATAAGAAAATATATTTTGATTAACAAAACAGAAGCCGATTAAAAGAATATCTATGCACTGTACATATGTGCGCTCAAGTGTACACACATGTGATCAAATGACCAAACAAATTGCAAATACTTGCTGCAACAACACAGACAACTCTGTGCAGAACAAAACAGCTGAAAAACAGAGTCAACAGAAATGTTTTCAGATAAGATATAAAGAACATCTGACAATTCTGAATTCAGAACAATGGTCAACTATGGTGAATTGTCACTTTTAGCACACAGCAGGATAGTGTCCACTTCAAACATGCTCTTGCTAATACAAAAAAAACACTCTGTTTGGTTCACAAGATGTTGCTGCTTGGATCGGGTGTACAACAGACCGCACACATGACACCCTGTGACTTCACCAGACACTTGCACTTGCTCACGTGGACGCAATTGGATATCGCACAGACTTTGTACTAGTGAGCTAGTCCTAGTCCCAGTGCAGGCCAATCAGCCTTCACAGGATGTGCACTCTTGCATTCACTTCTCTGAGTTTATGCTTAGAAAAGTTCAGGGCTGTAATGCATATCTGAAAACTGCTAAATGACGTCCTGGTTAGGGTTACTTACATTTTAGCTCCTTTACTAACACAACTGAGCGGTAGCCCACTTTTATTTTCTCTCTCTCTCTGTCTTGAAAATTATCCTGCTGTTGGGTTTGTCTTTTTTGTGTTCACTGATTTTCAGTGTATCTGTTGGGAAGATCCTAAAGATAACTTTTCACTTTCTTGTAGGCCGTGTATTTGCATAAGTTGGTTTTCATAGGTCGCTGATTTCAGCCACCATGCTGAGAATAGCTGAGCCAGGTGACCTCGGCTTTTGATCCAGGATCTTAGAAAGAACAGATTTCAACACACAAGACAGTGAAAGATGCATATTTATGTTGTATATATTTACCCAATTTTCTGACATAATTATACAGTCTTCAAAATCATAAGAAATCTTTAGTCCTTGAGTCTTCCATCTAATAAATAAACATCAGTTGTCCCATTTTTGAGTGGAAAACATTCAAAAAACCATCAAATGCTTTTTCGTTGTGGAGTGAGATGGCTGCATTAATAAGGCATCTTATATTTTCTAAAGAGTTTCAACCATGAATAAATCCTACTTGATTGCGGTTTATTAATAATGCAATCATCTTACTCATTCACACTCATTTTAGAAATAATTTTCACATCAACCTACATTAGCAAATCTGGATGATGCTTACACACCCTTGGGTCTTTTCGTTTTTTCGTGACGATGGTACTCAATGTTTGCTTCGTTGTTGGTGGCAGCACCCTTTTCTCTAATGCCTCTTTATGTATCTCTAACAAACAAGGGTCCATCAAATCCTGTTGTTTACTTTTGTTCAGTTTTTTTTAATAAACTAAATTTAGTTTGACCTCCCCTTCCATGGAGCACTGTGCTTGCATTCTTCACGCTTCACCTCTTAAGCAGACAGTGTGCACAGATATTACAATGCATGCTTAATCAGATTCATATGAACGAAGCTCAGATTACTACAAGCGTCTTTTTTTTTTTTTGCCAAAAATTACATATTGCCCTCTAATATTCCTGAGAAGCCTGAGTATTGCTGGAGTCCTTTCCGAGTCCTGTTGACAGTCTTTACCAAAAGAAGTCAAACTAATTCCAGAATAGCACGTGCACTACGAAGAGCTTAACCTCCACTGCTATTACTACAAAGAAGCAGTGAATCAAGCAAACTTGGCACTGAGGCAAAAGCAGCGTTTCTTTTTTAAGAAAAGAAACGCATTAATAACTGATTTCAGCCTGTCGCATGTCTTCTCTCTTTCCCCAGTGACAGAAAGGAACTTTTCTATGAGCCCTAAGTTAAACAGTCAGAGTCCTCTCTTCATAATAAAAATACCAATTTTTCCCCTTCAGCTTGGGAAGTTGGCAGACTCCTCGAGTAGACATTCTCTTCCTGTTGCTTCATGCTTTTGGATGGAGGCAGCATGTACCCTTGACTTGCTGCCTTCAAGATTCTAAATAAAAATATTTTAGGCTATTTTGGGGCCAGCTCTGTTTATATCCCTGTTAGCTGGGTCAGACAGATCTAGGGTCAACAATAAAAGAAGGCAAGTTGAAGACAAACGAGAGGGGCGGCTGGGTAGGGATTTAGTATTTCTTTTATTAAACACATATAAAAAATAAAGCCTATTTTATCCATTTAATCAGTCATACTGTGGACACGTGCCTGCTTGTATCTGCATGTCACAGAGGGCCACTTGTACTCAAGGGTTAAAAGGACTCTCTCCATCAGGTTCTCTGATTAGAGCCATAATTAAAAGCTGTGCTAATTGGTGCTGAGCCCAACACTGGGCAGCAAGTTCATTAAGAACCTCTATCAAATTCTCCTCCTGCATTCCACTGAATGGTAAAGAACCGGCATTAAGAAATCTCCCTACCCGGGGGACAGGTCAACTGTGAAGGAGACTGACTGAGAGAGAAACAAAGTCTAACAAATCGGGAGGAAAAAGCAAGAGCTCTTTCTACATCAATCAAGTTGATCCCTGCTTGGTCAATGTTTAAAGGCGAAGGCTGATAGATTGTAGCAAAAGGCTGATAGTTGATTAGTTAATTTAGTAAATGTACTAAAAGCTTTACAGTTTGAAGGAATCATTTGAAAGAGAACAATGCAAGTTTAAGAACACAACTTTTTTTCCCCACTTTTTTTACTACAACGTCTTAAAAGGGAATTGATTTGTCTAAAGCTGGATTGCCAATCCATTTATAAATTCCCTTCTGTGCACGACATGCAGAAGACTAATTCTTAAAATCAAAATACATCAACATGCGAGATAACAGAAACAGACAGATTTCCTACCTCTAGTTTTTTTAAACTTTAGGTGTAACAGATAATTGTTTTCAAACATAAACACACCAATTACCTGAGCCACAGAATAGATGGAAGGAGTAAGTCTATTCTATTGACAGAGGGAGAGAGCACCTTACAGTGTCTATAACCTCAATCTGATTTCGCTAATTGCACTCAAGTGCCAAGTTACCGGCAGTCTCATTAGCACTCTTTTCCCTAAATTACTAATCAAGATCCGAGAAACAATTACTTTTCACAGAGTAGAAAAATGTGGTGCTGATAATGTCTTTTTTTCCAGTGGGTTTCTGCCACACCTAATCATTCTAGTGTGTGTGTGTGTGTGTGTGTGTGTGTTGTAGGTCAGGTGGGGCCTTTCTCTATGTAGATGTCTGTCTCACTGCCCTGCCTTCCTGGAGCAAGCTCAAGAAAAGCATTCAGACGCCAAGGATTTCTACTTTCAGTGAAACAGAGACCAACAATGTTTAGCAAATGTAGCATCTAGAGGCTGTGATATCTGAAAGGTTTGGCCACAAACCTCTCACTGGCAATATTCACAGGGGCTAGCATAAAGACTTTGTTTTTAAACATCATTTTCCCGCCCGCCTAAACTCTGAACAATATATTTTTTCATGCCTTCGTGTGAACGTGAAGCATGCACATGGCGACGTGTGGGTAATGAAACTGAAAGGAGGATCTCAGCAACCTCTCGTGAGAAAAATGTTGGTTTTTCTGATTAGTTAACCAGGTCCACGTACATTAAATGACGCTCTTATACGCCTCTACCTTTGTCTGTAAATAAGCTAAACTGTGCTCCCTTTTCTCCTTGTGGAGCTCACCAACTAAGATGTTGACACAATGAATCCCTCGCAATAACACTTTTGTTTTCGTGCCCTCTCTGGTCGTGTTTACATTCGCCGAGCTCACAGACAAGGAAGCTGTTCAGTGTCCGCTGACCGAAGGTTCTGTATTTGCACAAGGTGGAAGTGGGAGGAGATGAGGGAAAAGACACAGGAGGAGGGTACTTTCCCATTTTTATAAATATACATAAATATATCGTAGAAACAACAGGTACAGGGAGGAGAATAAGTGAACAGACAAGAGGGAGCCGAGAGGTGTGGCTTCAGACTATTTCAGGTGCCTGGCGTTCAGAAGTGGTGCAGGTAACTCTGGTTTCAGCCACCCATCTCAAGGTCAGATGCTGTTTTTCATGCAGCCTGACCTGGAACAAACACCTGGCACGCTCCAGAGAAAGGCCACTAGCCATGCCCAGCATTCGTTAGTCATTACTCGCTCAGCAGCATGGCCACACCATTCTCATGTAAATATCCACACCGGTCAGCATTTTGCATGGAAGCCTGTGATTAATGATCTAAGCCGGCGAAAATAATACTTCAGTATGTGCAATGTAAATATAGTAAAAATGACACAACAAGTGCAAGGGAATTAGAATAAGTAAAGGCAAACAAGGTGACTGCATCATTGTGTTTAACACATCGGTGAAATATTTCAAGGAGCATTCAGCCAGGCTACATCTCCATTACGTCTGAATCAAAAGTAAGCCAGCGCCCATCCTCACAGGCTACAATAAGCCAGCATTCCTGTGTGTCTGCCATTTTAGCTCCAGTCAACCCCACGTCGACACGAAGGCATTAAAGCATTAGTGGCTAATGTTTTTAAAAGTGTATGGTATCTTGGAGGGATTCGGGCGGTAGGCGCTGCATGTGTGTGTAATGGCGGATGAGATGGGTCCGCACATGGCAACCATTACACACACAGCCCCTCTAATCGCTGCCGACCTGCCTCCTCGCCTGCAGCCATCCCACCTCTGACTGTGTGTGCGTGAGTGAGTGTGTGTGTGTCAGGGGGCATACCAGGTTCAGGAGGGCAGCATGTTCACATAGATGCATATTTCGCCACATTAACACACCCATTACATACACAGGCGTACGCTCGCACAAAGACACCCATTAGCTTTGAACAATTTAGACAAAACTCTCCCTTAAAAAAGTAAATATGTAAAGAAATACAAAAAATAAACACCTTCGCCGCTTTCTTCTGTTCAGCTAAAACTTTATCTGACTGTGTCAAGAGAAAGCAGCTGCAAGCAGCTTTGGAAGACAGATGAGGAAGAGAATTAAGAGATGGACAAGGAAAGAGCCAAGAGGGATTAAGGAAAAATAATGTGAGCTATGCTAGAGTAGGAAGATCTGCAGCGATTAAATGAATGTAAAATAAGCGGACTGAGATAAATGAATAATTTAGAATGGCATTACTGTGTTCTTAGAGAGATCTGCCAAGCACAACAGAGAATAAACAAAGTCAGACAGATGACTCACTAGATAGACGGGACGAGGGACCGTCTCAAGAGTTCTCATTTTTAGGCCTAATACACACAAAAACAAAACCTTTTTGATACTTCATATGTAAAACTGTTTTTGTACAAAATTCACTTTAACAAAAGAAAGCAAACTTCGAAAGTGCTAAATATTGTCCAAACAGAAGAAGCCATAGACGGCCCATGCCTGAAAAATATAATATACTCTAAACCTGGTTGAAATATTGAAATTTAATCTTCAGCACTTTCTGATGCTTAATGTTAGAATCGGCCTGTCCACGTATTCATGCAGATGTACGGTTCAGGAATGCGTTGCTTAATTGACGCAGCACCCTGTGCGCTCGAGTGTGTGTGTGTGTGACACTGAAGCAAAAACAGATATGAAGCCGGTCGGAAAGAAGTCAGAACAATGTGTCTTTGTGTGTGCGGCTGTACGCGTATGTCTAGAGTTGTGTGTGGAGAGAAATATCTAAATATTATGGAAGATTCTGTTGTATGTTTACGTCTTGAATCTCTGCATATGTGTGCACGTCCACTCTATATGTCTGCGAGCCCCTCCCACCCACCCAAAGACTTATAGAGATTCATCATATGTTGTACCTACACCTACTTGTCTCCTTGAAGACACGCACGCTCGCTTGTGCATAACAAACATGCGTACACTGCCTCAGGTGAGCGTGTGTGTGATCTGGAGGGGGATAACTCTGTGGCGAGACCACACAGGAGACAGCTTTCAACTGAGTAAACACCACATCAAAAACACACACGCTCTCACAGACACACACATATACGCATGTAGCACTGGATACAGTTTGCTTGCCTCCCTCCTGCGTAATTGAGAAAAGCTGCCGTCCATTAAAACTTGCTGACATCACTTAGACAGCTAAATATGCAGGGAGCTAACGAGCTAGTGGGGCCTTTGATTGAGCTTCCAAACAGGTTCAAACTTTATCGCCTGCTACCCTCAGGACAGGACACAGGCCTGCCATGCACTCGAAATTGAGCATCTCAAACAAACAGTCTACACACCAGAAGTGGAGGTAAACGTCTGCAGACAGGAGACCGCTCTTTCTCATCCTCTACATGGTGTGCAACTTTGTCTATCACGCTGTGCCCACTCTAAACAGCATGAGGTATCGCAAATTCAACTTTTGTGTGGTTGTGTGTGTTTACCGCTCGCATCCGTGTGGACATGCTGATGTTTTAGTTTGAATTTTTAATGTTTTATTTAGATTTTTTTCTTTTTGTGAACGTGCAGCTGGGCAGCCAGCAAAAAGGCCGTCTGCGATCCCCTGTTCTTCCCCGGTCTCCACCTCGAGCTCGCTGCATCGCCTTTATCTGAGATAAAGTGAAAAATACATAAGGTTGGCTGGAGCCTGAACACGCCTAATTAAGACTGGTTAACTTAGCTCTGAGACTTCTATTACATGCATGTGTGCATGCACACAGGCGCAGAAGAAACGCAAAGTCACACACACACACTTGGCGCTCCCCTCTCCCTATTAACACCTGCTTCTTTTCCAATTAGTCCCCCAAATAGAGACAAATGGGCTAGAGGGGTCTGATTAATTCACTTCTGTCAAGGACTCTGCTACACAATGCCGTCAGCGTGCTCAGGCAGGCGTGGGCTCATGCACGTGCAGACGCACACGTGCACGTTTGCACACTAGCGCAAGCTCGACCGAGCATAAAGCATCAAAACAAAGTACTGTTAACACGAAAAAAGTTAAAATAGGTGAAAAAATAAGATAATAGCCCATTATCGCACAATGCGCTCGCCTTGTTTAAAACCTAGAAGTAAATAAAGGGAGCTGGAACGTGACGTTGAGAAATAGATGCACTTTAAAGGATGATGAAAAAAAGGAAAAAGTCTATCTGCACCACTCCTCTTCCGGGGACAAATTCCTCTCATCTTTGCTCTAGTGGGCTTGTGAGCGCATACATGCATCTGTGTATGAGTGTGTGTCCATGCATGTGTACGTAAGCTGTGTCAATCCCATCATTAGTCTTGCTCTCCTGTCCTCCCCTGTTTGTTTAAGCAGAGCTCTGTGTTTGCTTGGAGCAGCATGTCCTCCAAAGAGACTGCTACAACGCAATCACTTCAAAAACTTTACCGGTTCACAGATACACACCTGCACACAAACATGTGCAGGTAGCGCACAGATAGGCCGTGGCTTGTTAATCTATGACTTAGACCTTTCAAGGCACCCATCTTACTGACAAAAAAAAAAAACTGGGTTAGTCTTCTTCTTTTAAGACATGAATTTATGATTTGAGATTTTAGCAGTAGACTCCCGTTGCCACCTACTGCAAACACGGCAATAAAATGTAAACGCACATTTGTGTATAAATATTTTTTAAAAACTACACGATATTTTTTTTTTACTTGAAAAATCTGAAGAGCTGAATAGATGGAAAATATATGGATACGTTAGCAGCAAAGACAGATCAAACAAAGTAGGGTTGAAAGCAACACAGAGTTTGATAAATACTCACAGAGACAGCAATGACAATCTCACCTTTGAACTATGAGTGATGAACACTCATCTTTTTATAAAGATTACCGCTGTTTACACAGTGGGTGGAGGCTTGGATTTAGGAATGGTGCAATCCTTTTCCACTTTTAAAAAGACAGGTGCCTGTGCTCACATTGGTTTAAAACTAGAAAATCGAGATTTCGTGCCTGTGAAGACATTCGGCCTGTTTACTCACTTTGACTCATCATCCACTGACCCTAATATTGAGCATCCTGGATATTACTGAGTAAGTTATTAACTGGCGATGTTGGCTCTGGGTTTACCAGCTATGAGCACATTCAAAGGTAAGATACAGAGTGGATAGAGCTAGATAGCCATTATATCATCAATCTTGAGTCTGTGTTAGCATCCTGCGATACTGGAATCTCCATATTTTCAGTGATCTGGTTCTCCTGAGTTCTGCTCTGGAGGTGGTCAGCCTCGCAGCATTAGGTACCAACAGTGTTGATCTATCCCAGTTGAAAGTGGCTCAGCCTTTGTGATACAGGCCCCTGCTCTTGAACTTTCTTCAAAGGCTATAGAACATTTTTTTTAGGGGGGAGTAAAAACAAAAGTAATCCTGGTGGAAGGGTACCTCGCCGGACCAAAAAACAAAATAAAAATGCGTGTTTGTTCTTCAGCCATATCTTTGGTGATTTACCAACAAATAACAATTCACTCAACCCTGGTTGTCAGTGGCATTGAAATAGTATTAGCCCTGCTGACCACCAGCTTATCCAAGTACACACAGCAACTCAAACACAATGCTAACATTGCCTCAAATCTCCGCACAATGGCAAGGCCACACATTAGTTCCACACCAAATAAATAGCTGCTGCTTCAGTTCATAAACTCTGGGTTCAGAGGTCGAGCTGTGTCAAGTAGGGCCCTGAATGAGACGCCATGGGATAAAAGAAAGACAGAAAAAAGGGATTTAGATGAGGAGATGGGTGGGGGTGCTTATAGAATACACCATCTCCCTTTCTCCAGTCCACCCGTTGAGTCTGAAATGCCACTCTACCGTTGGCTCTTTTGTGTGTCAGTCTCAAAGAGCTTGTCTTCAATTAGCCTGATAAGAGAGGAGAGGATGAGGGTGGGGCAGGACTGGGGGGGAGGCGGGGGCGTTACCTGGGAAGCCACTAATTGCTTTGATGCCATTGGCCCTTGTTTGCTTTGTCTTTTTTGCACCCACCCCCTACCTCCCTACTCGTGTTGATGCTAAATTTGAGAGTGCAATTTATCTTGCGGTTGGGGCAAATGGCAGTTCTGAAGGCAGCCACCTTCACTTTTGTTGTTTTAATGACATCATTTGGATCATGTAGTAGTGACAACAAGCAAACACATGACTTAATACCACAGAGGACAATGCTGTAATGTTGATTAATGCGTGCTGTTAAAACACAAACAAAAAGCTGCCCATGAGAACAACATATAAAAACTTCTCTTTTTTTTTGTTTTCAGGACGCACAACTGGTTTGCCACCAACTGGTTTGGTTAACAATTCCACCTTAACAGACACACATTTCATTTTGCCTGTTTACTTAGATATGACAGGCATTTGTAGATACCTTTAGAAACAGGCATGCAAGCAGAGCTTTTATAGACTTTTTGAAAGTTTATATCTCAATTTGTCAGGACCAGAAAATTTCAAAAAGCCAGCAGCAGTTTATGTTGATACTCATTTCACCCTGGGACACTGAACAGACCATCAGCCACAATGATTTTTCTCACATCATGTTACTCAATTATTAATTTCCTAACATAGTTTTATTTAACGTACCATATCCACCCTCACACCCCTCACCCTCATAATTGTTTCACTCTGAGTCATAGTCTTTATTTATTTCTTTATTTATCCTGCCAAAAAATATTGTTGTAAACACAATGAAAGCCTTTTTGACCAAAAAGAGGAATTCCAGAAATTTTACTTTCAATGTAATTAGAGATACATTATCAAATGCATTAATATTGTTGTGGGGGAAAGGAAATATGTGTTACGTATTTCCCTGTCTTTCCCAATTCCTGCTCCTCTTTTCTCTCTTTTTCTGCAGTCTCTTGGTGAATGAATAATAATTTTGAGCACACGATTTATCATGCCAGAGCGAACAGTCACTCATCTCAACACCTTTATCCAACAGTGTAGGTCAGTGGGTAGGTAGAGTATAATCACTGGAAAGAAAGGTAGAGGATGTAAGGGAAGCAAGGAGAGAAGATAGAGGAGGGAAAAGTGTGAGTGAAAGTTATTACCAGCAGTGTCTGCTGATTGCGTTCAGCAGGGGATGGCGAGTGGGAAGCCAATGAACCATCTAAACTTTTTGCACTGAGGTTCTACTGAAGCAAGAGGGGAAAATAGAGGTAGGAGAACGAAGACAAGAGAAGAGGCATCATATATAGGTTTAGGAGGAGTTTTAAAAAAATTTAATAACCATAATAACACTAGAGCTTTGAATTTGGCTATTTTGATAATACTATCAGTCAAAATCAGTTATAACGTTTTTATATGGTGTGGTTTTTTAGGGGTTTTTTTTTTTTTTTTAAACAGTGGTGGTGTTGGTGG